>WSYH01008861.1:0-27706 GCA_036426205.1 Ascaphus truei | reverse complement strand
AGAGCAGAGAGGAGCTAGATAAAGCAGGAAGGTCCAATTAGGAATGGAGGCGGGACAGGAAGAGCTACAGGGAGACACTGCAGATTGGTGCAGGCATAACAGGCCAGATGAGACTTGTTGGTAACCTGAGTATGCCCGTGCAGTGTGCGGGAGCGGAGCCTGAGGTCCGGGGGACGTGAAGAAGAGTGTGCAGACTGAGCGTGCTCCGTAACTCGTGTACACGCGTGAACCGAGCCAGTGGATGGTGCAGGTGTGCGTGCAGGAGGGCGTGGGCGCTCCCAGTGCTGAGCAGAGGAATCGCCGAGGGGAGTGATCCCGCGACGGCGGCAGGGGCGGGGAGCCATGGAGGCCGGTAAGGCAGGATTATTTTGTGTGTCCAGGGGCTTCCTGCGGGGAGGGAGTGCTCTGTGTGGGGAGCGTGGAGAACGCCGATTCCTGACAGAGAGCTTCTGATTCGCTATGCGTTCGGAGGCTCTGGGCATTTCTGCTTCTTCCTGGCGCACTGTACACTTAGAGGGCCCTCTGCTGTTTGGTGGTGGGGTGAGCCCCAGCGCTTTGAGGAAAGAGGGGGAGTCTTCTGGTCTGGAGATGGTATGATGGCAGCCATTTCTCAGAACGATCAATTTGAAGGGGAAGCCCCAGCGGTAGGTGATGTTATGGTCCTTTAGAATGTTAATGAGGGGCTTCATCTCCTTCCTCCTGTCCACCGTGACCCTCGACAGGTCGCTGTATATCTGGATTCTGTTATTTTCTATGTGGAGGTCTCCTGCTTTTCTGCTCGCGGACATGATTCTTTCTTTGGCGGAGTACATGTGAAATTTAATAATCACATCTCTGCGACGGTTTGGATCTGAGGATTTCGGGCCTAGCGCTCGGTGAGCTCTGTCCATTTGTATATCGTCGTCCGTCAAGTCTGGGACCAGGGACCAGAACAGCTTGTGCAGGTAAGGTTGGAGGACCTCAGGTGTGACTTCTTCCGGTATATTTCTTATCCGGAGGTTCTGCCTGCGGTCCCTGTTTTCTTGGTCCTCGAGGGAGTCTTTTAACTCTTCAATGACCTGTCCCAGTCTGATCACCTCTTCCTCTGTGCTATTTTGCGATCCTATTACATCTCTGATCTTTCGAAATGGTATGGCATGAGTTGAAGATTATATCAGAAAAGTGTGGAAACCATATACAAAAATGAATAATTGCAAAGGTGATAACTGAATTTCTGGAACAATATGGCTCACCGTAGCCAATTAATAAAATATAAATTGATCATATTGCGACCTGTGTTGCCTATTGTATAACCACACGTATGTGCCAGCCTCTTGAAAGAAAAGGCACGGTAAGTATTATACGTCAGTATGGCCCTAAAAATAACCATTCTGCATTTATTGTTTCTTTTCATTTTCAGGAACTGCCGCAATCAAGCAGGAAGGGTGGGGGTGTTGTGTAAGATAATGGGTACGTGTTCGTGTCACTGTACACCAGTCTGTATCTTACACAAACCTCCCCCTCTCCCGACCACCTCTCTCAGTAGTTACTGTAATAGACATCGTGTTGCCAAAAAATAATTGTTTTTTTGTGTGTAGTATGCAGTGACAAATAACCAGCTATTTTTTAAACCCCCTTTGACAGACCTGAAATTCTATGAACATTTCAACAAACAAAGCAATTTGCACCTTCACATTAGTCCTATGAAAATATAGTTATAAAAAAACAAAAATGCTTTATAAAAATTATTATATTTTATTGTTTATCAATACTTTTTCTGTTAATAATGCAACAAAATGCTGTATAAAACTACTTTTTTCCTGCATTAAGGATTATCCAACAATGTCTTCTGTCTCTGCCACTCATGATAATCACACCCAGTACTTTAACGTTAATGGCTCTTTGGAGGGCTCGTTGTTTGTTGTTTGATTAAGCGGTGACTCCAAGATGACTTGGGACCGCATAATAGAAGAAGCTTTGAAGTGCTTATTGGCGCGCATGCGTGGCATGGTTTGTAAAGTTGTTGATAATAGGGGGAGGGGTTCGAGTTGTGTAGCTTTATGAAATTGCAAGCTGTATTCAAAGACATAACATTATTCTCAACAGTTCATCATATGGGTTTTGCTCCCCACACCCCCAGATAAAAAAACCCATTACTACATTATGCCACCCACCTCTAAAGAAGTACATGCTATGTGGAATTAAAAGCAACAGTACTGTTTTTTGGATTCTCATAATATCCATAATTGCTACAGTAATGCAGCCCATATGATAAACCCCAAAAATATATACTATACTAGCATTTGTAAAACCATCCATGTGCGAAAACCAAAAAAAAATTCACGCATACAGTACAGTATATATTTTAAAACTTGACTAACTTCCAAATTGAATGGGAAGTTATACACACATGCGCATTAATACTGAAGAAGTCACAGGTTCCAACCAAGAAGAATTACACGGAGGCGCAGAAACGGTGAAGCAGCCTCGGAATATAATGCAAACCACAAAGCAAGCATTTGACAATGGATCTGCTTTGCTATTCGCATACTTGAGCTGCTGTAAAATCCGCTCGGACTATTTGCATTAGTGGAATAAAATGAAAATAAAATTTTAAAAAAAAAAAATCTGAAAAAAAACCCATCTGAGGCAATAATCAACACACTGGGTCATCAGTTAAATGGACTGCAGCAGTACGAATCAGCATTTTTGTTTAATAAGCCATTCCCCTTTTTTTCCTTTTTTTCGTTTTTTTTATTTTTTTTTTTTGTAGTTTACCTTTTTTTTTTTTTTTTTTTGTTTTTTTTTTTTTTTTTTTTTTTTTTTTTTTTTTTGTTTTTATTTTTTTTCTTTCTTCTTTTTCCCCCAAGGAAAAGTCATGTAGAAAACCATAAGCGTGAAGTCTATTATTAATGATTTTATTCTACTGGGCTACAGTATGCAGACATTAATGAAATGTGACAACTTACAGTAAAGGGTTTTTGAATTTGCACTGCTGCAGGGCAGTCAGCCGATTTCAGCCAACATGTTCATCCGTGACATAGACTTGCGATTGGATTTGTGATGACAACAACTCTCTGATTGCCCACGTGAGTTTCTTCGAGGGTATTGCAGAACACGCTAAAAATGCCATTTTCTAAGTCCGGACCAAAACGAAATCAAACCGCGTGTTTAACGCTCCACGACTAGAATCAAATTTAACGCGCCATCAATGGTATTTCCAATCTACACACCCAGGCGTGAAGTGTTCCGCATAACGGCGCTGCTCAGTAGGGTACTAACTTTTTGATTGGACTTCAGGTATAAAAGATTAAAGACTGGGGAAGATTTATCCACACCATTTGAGAGATTAAAGCGGAGAAAAAATACGCTACCAAACCCTGAATTCTTAGATTCCTTCAGATCAAGCATTTTATCATAATTTCCATTTTCGCCCAGGCACGTACCAATTTCGACCAGCTGTTTTTTATAGAGAAAAAAACATCACAATGGGACTACATCTTAGATGTACCATGAGGTGATCTGTCGCAGAGACGTCTGACGCCCCACGACTTAAACTATGAGACAATGGGAGCATATCTGGAGACTCTAGAGGACGCGACTGGGACCCACATCCTACAGGCATCTGCTACATCTTCAATTATGCGCCACGTTGGAGAGAACGCATATAAGGTCCTAATGCGATGGTAAAATCATCCCCATAAAAACTCCTCCAAATTCGTAGGGAATTCCCGCTCTGCCCAAAACCGTGCGGGGGATCCTGACATTACGCTCTGCTGTGGTCCTGCCAAAGTGGTCCTGAGTTGGGAAACATTCGAGATTGGTTACGAGGATACTCAACTTGGAGATCCCCTTGACCCGTGGGCTGTTCCTTGTTTGGCAGACGGATCCGGGGCGTTCCTAATGCGCCACAAATGTTATCACACTTCGCTACTGCCATAGGTGCTAGTTTGTGCAGCCTTGTGGAAAGCAACCGGAATTACCAATTACAGCATACCCAAAATCAAGGAACAGAATTTGTGGCACTCCCTGCCAGATTGAACGTTGACTAGTTGAAGTCAATGATTCTGGCTCAACTTGCTAAAAGGTATGGGGCTCCATGGCTACCCAGAACAGACATCCCGGGATAGAGACAGGCACAATTTTGGCAGTAAATAGATTCAGATACTTTCCTCCTTCAACAAAGCAGATTAGACTAGGACAAAGAAACAGGTAGAGTAGGTACAACATCTGGCTGGAACATACACCAGCAAGATAAACCAAGAACTGAAAGTGCAGTACCCATACAGTATCATGGGAGAACTCCAATCGCTGAAGAAGTACCTTCAGCACCACCCTTCCGCCCACCCCCCCCCCCCCCACCCCCCCCCCCCCACCCGTATCCGTTGTCCCTCCCGCAGTAAAGTGATTCTTGTCCTGTCTGGTGTCGTAATGGTCAAAGTTGTCAGTCAAGTCAGTCCAAAGAAACAGGGTTGTTTTGTACTTGCCCTTGTTCAATGGGTGTTTTGTCCAGTATGTTGTTTAATGGTACTTTCTCGACATTGGGTTGTGATTAAAATGTCGATCTGTAACACCAAATAAAAAATGAAAGTTATAAAAAAAGTGCTCTTAATCAGATGTTTTTCGAAAAAAATAAATTAAACTCCCAAAGGAAGGTATTACAATAAGAACAGAACATTTATAAAATAGCACATTTGGCCCAAATACAACACTTACAAGTAAGAAGGCAAAAGAGCATTTGAATAAACTTTTAAACTTTTAAAAATCAACGGCATAAATAAATACTATCCCGGTCAGGGAACTCACTGACTTTCTATTCTTCAGCCCTTACGTATCCAGGGCAAACCCACTAAGGCCGGTTGTCAGCCAAACATGCCCTGGCCATAGGCAAGTAACACACAGTCTTTGAATCATAGAAAGGGTTTTTTCTTGATCTTAGTTTCATGGACGAAGATTTCACTGCTTCACCCGGCACTCTCTGCATGTCTCACCTCCCCCCTTTAACGCAGCTGTCTTTTCCACTGCTTCAGCACGACCGCTCAGCAGTTTCTCTCACTCTTTAGCAGCTTCAGCACGACTCTCCTCCTCTTTACAGATTCTTTACCACTGCTTCAGCAACGACTCTCTCAGCAGTGTCTCTCACTCTCTACAGCTTCTTTTACCAGCTTTCCTGTACTGTGAGCACAACCCTCTCCCCCCCTTCTCTGCGAAACAAATCATATCTATCTCAATGGCTCTGGCCTCTGTCTGCAGCTTCCTGTGGTCGTTTGAACCTGCATCTCCTCAGGATTCCTGCTTATTAGGCTGCAGTGCATGCAGGTTAACGGGTTGAGTGCTGGAAGATACACCATCTCCTTTTTCAGCCTACTGAGTCAGTGACCTGTCGACATATCTTCCCCCCCAGCCATCCTACTGGGTGTGAGCGACAGTTGCACATACCGTGCACCACACCAAAGATTTTCCTCTCTTCCGTCTTTTTCCTAGTCTTTCCAGTTTAAACTTTTGTCCCTTGGGACAATTACAGGCCTTCTGGGCTGCAGACGGGTCCTGCTTCTACCTCTTTAATCTTGTGCCTCCTGATCTAGGGGTTGAAGCTTCCGCCTTTGTTTTGTCCCCTTTTGCAAAGGTTCCCGAGCATCCTGCCGTCCTCATCTCTCTGCCAGGAGTCCTTGCCACGCTGTGACCTTGATCACATATCGCTGAAGATGCATCTCTGTCTTCTTCCCCTCTTGTGCTCAGAGTCCTCTCGTACATGTAGCAGATCCTAACCTCATTCAGCTCATGCGTTCCACTCACCAGTGACTGTTTATGCCTTCTCTTTGAGACGGGGACTTTCCTTTTAGCGGAGGCTTTTGGACTTTTTCCATTCCATCACGAACTTTCAGTGTTTGTTTCACATCATTGTATCGTCAGAACTTCCAATTGTCGGTGGAATTCTTATTAACCCCAAGTGCACCCCAGGATGCTCTGTATTAACACATGGGCAGACTCGTAGGCTACGGGCCCTGTCTTCACCTTCACTACTCCAACTTAACTCCTTTGGGAGTGTCGCTGGACAAATCTGTGGATTTTTTCTCATCTTACGATCGTGGACATACTTCCGTCCCATTTGCGACGTCCTTCACAGTGGCTGGCCTGCCCTATGTTCAAGGAATCCAACCTTGGGTCCCATTGTCACCCCCTGGCATATTACTGGATTCCCACTGTGCTTACTCCACGTACTTGTCTTCCCCTTACGTGACTTGTGGAAAGTAGCTTGTAAGTACTGCAAAGTTACTGTTCACGCTTTCCTGGAGCGCCCTCACTTGCTCTGTAATCTTGTTTTTCAATTGAGTGGTGTCCCCAGCTTCTCACTGTACCCTTGCCTTCATGTGCATGAGTTTATGTGGGATACAGACGCCTTGGGCGTTTTATATAGCTATCCAATTCAGCTGATGAACCGCCGCTGGACAGCTGAGAGTCAACGTAGTGTCCCACTCAGTCTTTCAGAGCCTCGGCTCCTCCCCCACTTCGGCTTTTGTTTCTCTATCTACCTACCATCTTGCTGACAGCACACTCAGACTTTCCAGGTCCTTCCTCAAGGCTTGAAGCAGTCCTTGTGTATGTCTTTTTCTTCCCACTCATGGCTGCTATTTCAGCTTTCTTTGAAGTTGAGTCGCGATTCCACATCTGCCGGCTGATTCATATCCATGTTGACTCTGTTTCCTTTTCTCTATTATTGACCTGCAGCTGCGGTGCTCTCCCGGACTTGTCCATCTTCCAGCTGCAGCCAAGGACCCCTCATTGGACGTGTGGTCCGCCGCTTGTGGATATCGGCCATCTCGTTTCATAGCGCAACTCAGCAGGCCACCTGACGGACGACACCCCTCTCATCTCGGGCACGCTGTACTCATCACGCTCAGCCTCTTCTATCTGATCCTCCCAGTGCCCCCTCAGGGTCTTCACTCTTCCCACCTCCATTTCCCGTGCTTGCTCTGGGTTTGCATCAGTGTCTACTACTTCCTCTTTTGGAGCTCTGCGGTTTTTGTCGGCCGGATTGCCGCTGCTTGTTTTCCAGGCCTTTCTTCTTTCTCCTTGGCATACTGATCATGGAATGGAGTTTCCATCTCTGCGTCTCCACTCTTGCTCCAGTCTCGGTACGTTCTTCGGGCTCCCTCTCATACAGTCACCGTATTATGCTGTAGCTTCATCTCGGGGTGGGTTAGGACATTCATCATTTGTTGCAAACTTCTGTTTTTTTTGTATCACACTTTTTTTTTGTTATTGAGAAACCACATACATCCCAATGAATAACGACAATGTCAGTAGGCACATGACAAGTTTTTCAACTTAGTTAAACACCATGTTGTCCCAAATGGGTTTTTTCAGTTGGTGGGGGTGTAGGTCCTAAAGGGGGGTGGGGAAAGACATACCGGGGGGGGAGGATGTGGGGAACTCTTGTTTTCTTTCTTCCTCCTTTCCCCATCAGTACTAGACAAGCCTAAGGCATGCCTAGTCCTCGACCTCGCCAGGGGTCCCAGGTATTTCCGAAACTGTGGCATTTTTTTATTTAGCATGCTGTAAGTTTTCCATGGCTATGACCACTCGTCTATTCTTCACTCAACACCGTTTTTCCCGGCTGGGGCTTTTGTGTGTTTCCACACCACTCTATTGATCATCTGGCGTGCGTTAGGATAGCTGAAACTAGTCTACTCAGGTGGGGGGGGCAGGTCGCTATAGTTTGCTCAGCACGAAGGTCAAGGGTCAGGGGAACAAGAAGCCCCGGTTTCTTGTAGAAGCTTCTGGATCTTTGTCCAGTACCCCTCTGAATCTCCGGACATGACCACCAAATGTGGGCCTGTCCCCCCTTTTGGCCACATCCCCTCCACACAGGTCGGGAGGCCGGTGAAGATCTGGCTAAGCCTAGCCGGGGTCAGGTTCCACTGAATAGTATTTATATTGTTTCTCTTTTGTCACTGTACAAATTTGAGGGTCTTTGTTGGCCAACTTCCCAGATATCCTCCCACTCGTCCATATCTATCTGTACATTGAGGTCCTCTGACCATTTTTTGCATATACTACTTGTGGATTGGGGGGGCTGATTGCCGACTCCATCGCTCCCTATGATCTCTGTATTAGACTCTCTGGTAGGAGCCCTTGCCGCAAAGGGATTCAAACCTGGTTAATGGGGGGAATTAGCGTTTGGGGCTAGGGATAGAAGGAATGCCTGTAATTTGGCAGAAATTTGAACAGATGGAGACCTTGGTGTTATGTTTGTCGCGGGATCTTGGAAGGAGATGATTCTCCTCGTTTTTCACAGATCGGCATTCAGCCTATTCCGAGACCTTGGAACTTGGTCCGAATTGTTTTTTGGACACCCAGGCGGAGTGGTGGGTTGTCCAAAGATGGGGGTAAGGTTGGGATGGGTTAGCTAGAGCATGGCCAGATTCGCTCCCTTTGTTTCTTGACCAGACATCCCATGTGCATCTCATTTGCCCCAGAGCGAATCACCGTGGGTCCCTCCCTCCCTTCCCACGGAGACCAGAGTGGACCTGGAGGGTGGCCGGTGCAGCATGATGTGATTCTATCGCTAGCCGCAGTGGAGTCCGGGTCGTAAGTTCCAACTACAGCTGTTTCAACTTGGCCCACCGAATAGTATCGTGATCAATACGGGGACCCCCCACACCGCCTCTTGCTTGGGGCAACACACAGACCTTGTACTCTGGGCCATTTTATCATTCCACTGAATTGGAACATAGGCTTGATATTTTTCACAGGCTGCGATTGTGACGGGGAACCGGGAGTGTTTTGAAGAAATAAAGAAGTCTCGGCAGGACTTTTCATTTTTAATTGATATATTCCTTCCAAAGCAGGACATTTGGAGCGTTTTCCATTTCTCTCCATGTCTTTTTTGATTTGTGGTCCAACAGGGGGGGTAGTTGAAATTGGGTAAGGGAGCTAATCGGTGCTTGAGATTCCTGACTCCTAGGGTATTTAATTAGTGGTAGTGCTCCATCGTATTTATGTTAGCTTGTGGATCTCCATTCCTGGTCGAATAGGGATCGTTAAGCTTCTGCTGACTTGTCCATATTGACTTTGTAGTCATATACAGATTGGCCGAATTGGGATAGCACTCTTTGGAGAATTGGGGAGGGGACGTGGGGTCCGCGAGGGGTCAGTCACATCAGCAAATAAAGGATTTTGTATTCTGTTTCGCCATTCTAATACCTTTATGCTCTGATCTTCCCTAATTTTGGCTGCAATGGTTCAATTGTTGGGAGCTAATAACAGAGGGCAAGGGGCAACCCTACCTGTTCCCATTTCTGATCTTTGGGGTCCGAGAACCCCCTGAAATTTTTACATGGCTGTTTGGGGGTTTTGGTTAGATGGCTCTAACCCCCTGGCAGGAAAGGGCCACTGAATCCAACTTTCAGCAGTTTTGATCGAGGAATGACCATTGATTTCTGTCAATGCTTTTTCTGCTTCAAGACTAAGATCAAATCGCTCGGGTTTCCTGTGGGGCGCACATGGTCTATTATATCCAACAATTTTTGCTGGTGTTGTCAAGGCCTGTCTACCTGAATCAAATCCTACTTGATCTATATGTATGGCCGTGAGAATTGAGTTGAGGCTGTTGCCAAGATTCTTGCTATACGAGTTTTTTAAGATCAGTAATTCAGAAGGGAGATTGGCTATAGTTGCCACAAAGGAGAGGGTCTCTACCCTCCTTGGGGATAATTGCAGGTTTGCCGCTTATTGTAGAGGGAATCGGTTCCCCTTGCAGGAGAGGTTGAACATAATCTAAGAGGTAGGGGGAGAGAATCGGCAAGAATGTTTTGATATAAGCTTGGTTACACCCGTCCGGGCCGGGCGTTTTTTAGCTAATTTAAGGAACCAATGGCTCCTGATAGTTTCCCCGTCCGGGAGATTTCTTTATTTAGATCGTCTAGTTTCCTTGTTCGAGAGGGATGGGAGGTACATACAGTGCTCCAGGTATTGTGTAATTGTCTCGAGGGATGTCGGGTCACTGGTTGGGGGTGGTAGTTGTAGAGGTCCGAATAAATCCGCAACATTCCTCGAGGCTATCTCTTTCCTCCATATCTGAAATTTGACCGTTTTAAGTGGCAGATTTTAGAGATTTGTGATTGAAAACCTCGGGTGTCGCTGAGTTTAGGGGCCAAGAGCTTATCCGCCTGTTGCCCTTGTCATACCTTTTTGTCAGGACCATCTCATCAGGGCCTCTCTCCACCTCTTTCGAGTTGGTTGTGTTTGAGGGGCTTGTCAGTTTGGTTATTTGTTTTAATATTTTTTGGAGGCCTGTGTGCTATGCTGTTGTTAGTTTGTGCAATCTTTCTGTAAGGTTCTTTTTGAAGCTGGTTCTGGTTTTTTTTTCTTATGGGCCGCGACGAGATTAGGTCGGCCCCCTGATTGAGGCCTTATGGGCCTCACAGCATTTGCTGGAGCCGAACTGACCCCCTTAATTATTTGAAAAAAGATAAGAGTTTTGTCTCTAACTAACATCTCTGTTTTCTGGGCAGTGGCGAAGTGAGGCGTCTAGCTTCCACTTGTATTGGGTATCTTTACGAAGACAGAGAGAGAGTGGGTTTCAATGGGGCGTTTTCAAACAGTGATTGTGGGCCTATATTTGATTGGGAGGATTCCTGGGATGATGTTCTGGTGCCCTAGAAAATTTCGATCCCCAGGTAGGACTGATGGGAGGATGAGAGAATGTTTTTTTTAAAAATAGTCCCCCCTTGCCTGGTGCTGTGCCATCCATATGTTGGGTGATGGAAAGCTGCCATTATGTCCCTACATTTTTTTGTCTTTTCTTTCTTTGAGCTTGAGTATGTGGAATGTACTTGGGGGGGGGGAGAGGAGGAGGGGGGTGGCGGTGGGAGGGGGGGCAGGGAGGGGGGTGTTGTGGGGGGTTGGGGGGGAGCACGGGGGGGTACGGAAGGGGGGGGATGGGAGGTTGTAGCGTGTGGGAGCGGAGAGGAGGCATGTTGGGTTGGACTTTATTAGTTCTTCTGACGATAATTATGGATTCTACTTGTTGAACGATGAATTGATTGTTACATTCCACCGTTTTATTGGGAACCTAGAGACCCTCTGCAATAAATATCATAACTCAACATTTATTCCCGGGGGGATAAGGGGGTTCGGGGGGGGAGGGGGGGGTTGGGTGGGGTGAGGTCTGGGGGTGGTGAGGAAGCGGGGCGGGGACCGAGATGGAGGAGGTGTGGCCGCAGTGTTTGGTGGTGGGGGCTGTGTGGTTTGTAGGTGAGGGTGTTGCTTATGAGGTGGGCCGGTGTGCAGGTATGGTGGCATGGTGGTGGAGTAAGGCAGTGGGTGTAGTATGAGGAATGCGGGGAGGATGTGGAGGTTAGGTGTCACACACAGAAGATTCGTTTTTGTCTTTTCTTTTTTATGTTGCTCCAGGGTAGGCATGTAAGGGTTTGGTCCTTATTAGGTGCTTGTAACAACTTTTTTTTGTGTGTGGACTTGGCTATTTACTTGGAGACTTGGGTGCTCTAAAACAACCCCTAGAGATCTTCTTGTCCTTGGCCTTGGGGTTTGGGGTTGTGGGTGGCAACCATGTGGTGGTTGTTTTGGTGTTTCGTTGTAGTTATTTATTCTCTGGGCGGATATTGCTAGAACATTTGTGCATATACAACAGTGTTACCAAGATGGTAAACCCATACATTTTTTGGGGGACAATTAGAATCACTTCGCATGTAGAAGACAGACACATACAGTCTTGTGCTTTGAGGTTGCTAGTCGCAGTGATATCTTGATCTCAACGGGTAGTGGGGAGGAAGTGTGGAGAGGCAGGATGTGGGGAAAAGACCGAGAGGGGATATATTTCAAACCTGGGGAGGGGAGGGGAGGGGGGGTAGGTGGGGGGGGGGGGGGTGTGTAGGCAGATTATACAACTTACTTTCCGTCCCCGGAGGCAAGTCCGAAAGGGCACTCGGTGGCACGTGAGGGGGGGTTGATGACTTCTCTCGAACCGCTTTCAAGGTTGAGCAAGGTCCGAGGGCATAAAACGTTGATCCTTTGGTGCTTGTAATGTTTTCTCTCGGTTGACGATATTCTTGCCGATTACGAGGGGGTGCGGCTGGGTAAGCTATTTGAGTGAAACGGGTGTTTCCCAACTGGCAGCTCCGAAAAGGAGACCGGGCTTCCAGTGTGCGGGCAGGCTTTGCGAGGAGCCATCCCAAACGGGAAGCACTGTGAATACTTGGGGGTTGTGGGGGGGGTTAGGGGGACAGCAGGAGGGAGGTGAAGGATTAAGGGGTTGAGTTGAGGGGTTTGAAGGGGAGCAGGGGGGAGCGATGGGGATGGGGGGGTTGGCCGGGATATGGGGGGAGTATACGGGGGTAACAGCTCTGCGTGTCAAGTGACACCTGTCAGGTAGGTCCTGTCCTCTGTTCGTCAGCGGATAGGGTGGACTGGGCGCGCTGGTCCGGGTGCTGGCGGCTTCTTCTCGCTCGAGGAAACACCAGTGGGAGGCTGTTGAGAACCCAGGTTGGGTTCGGCTGGTTCGGCTCCACTTTCTCTCGACCGCGGAGGCAAGCTGTGGGGGGGGGGGGGGCCCGGATTGGGATTATTGAGCGAGACGGAGGCGCTGATCCTGGTTCTGAGGCGTGGGGGAGTTGTTAACGCCGGTGGCTTGCTTCTGCCGCATACCACCCACACAGCAGAGCCTTCCCCCTGAGCTGAAGGGAAGTGGTAATACACGCACCGCTCAGGCAAAAGGGAGCTTGTCCAAGTGGTATGAAGAGTTGCCGGACCAGGGTTGTAGTATTGACAATACTTGCCGGTACCTTGGTAGGTAGAGATAAGTATGAATGCTGTGACCGAGGTCAGGGAGTGGAGAGTGGATAGGTATAGTCAAGCGGTGTTCAAAAGGTTCCAGAGTGAGTCGTTGTGCCAAGAGGAGTGCTTAGATTTCGAGGCCAGAGGGGGTTAGTCGTAGCGAGCTGCGTCAGAACCTGTGAAAACACTGAGGAGAATCCAGAAGTACTTTTCCATACAGAGACTATTCGAGAAGACTGAAGCAGAGAGGAGCTAGATAAGGCAGGAAGGCTCAAATTAGGAATGGAGATGTGACAGGAAGAGACAGGGAAGACACTGCAGATTGGTGCAGGCATAAAAGGCCAGGTAAGGAGACTTGTTTGGTAACCTGAGTATGCCCGAGCAGTGTGGGGTGGGTGGAGCCTGAGGTACGCGGGAGGGAAGAAGAGTGTGGAGACTGAGCGTGCTCCGTAACTCATGTACGCGCGGTGAAACCGAGCCAGTGGATGGTTGCAGGTGGTGCGGCAGGAGGGCGTGTGGCGCGCCCGGCGCTGGAAGAGGAATTGCCGAGGGGATGATTCCCGAGCGGCGGCAGGGGCGGGGGGAGCCGTGGAGGCCGGTAAGGCAGGATTGTGTTTGTGGTCCGTGGGTTCCTGCAGGGAGGGAGTGCTCTGTTGGGAGCGTGGAGAACGCCGATTCCTGACAGTTCCCCCCTCTTCAGGAACGGCCTCTAAGGACGGTCCAAGAACAGTTTTCTCTGGAAACTTTTTCACTGAAGGACTTAAGAAGGGCCAGGGCATGAATGTCTTTTGAGGGTACCAGGATCTCTCTTCAGGGCCAAAGCCTTCCAACTGCACCAAGAACTGGAGCTGACCCCTGGATAGGCGAGAAATCCAAAAGAGAGTGAACTTGCGTATTCCTCGTTATTTTGACAGTAATGGATCTGGTTTACGAGTCTGATCCGGAAAAAGTTACTGGAGATAAAGGTTTTAAGAGGGACACATGAAAGATATTGGGAATCTTCATACTGGGTGTAGTTGGAGCCGGAATGCCACGGGATTGATTTGTTCACAATAGGGTAGGGACCAAGGAACTTAGGGCCTTTTAGGAGATGGTACCTTGAGGTGGATATTACTTAGAGGAGACCATACAAATCCCCTGGTTTGTAACTGGGTGCCGAACGACGACGACGATCGGCCGTAGTTTCGAGTCTGCGGGAGAGTTGAGAAGGGTAGTACTGAATCCTGGACCATGCGGTTTGGAGGGAAGAAATGCGTTCATCTACGGCTGTACTCCAGAAGGAATGTTGGGATGGAAGACAGGGAGGGTGGAACCCATAATTTATAAAGAAGGGCACTCCCGGGTGGACTCGTTTTGGCAGAATTGTACGGCAACTCTGCCCAAGGGAGGAGTTTGAGCCCATCATCCTGGAAATCGGATATGAACAATCTCAGGTACTTCTCCAGGGATTGTATGATTCTCTCCGTTGTCCATTGGACTGAGGATGATAGGCGGAAAGAAAGAAGAAGAGATGCCCAATCTCTTCGTGAAAGCTCTCCACAAATTTGGATAACAACTGGAGAACCTCTGTCAGAAAACAATGGACGAAGGGATCCCATGAATCCGGAAAATATGCTCCGTAAGATATCAGCAAGGGCGGGGAAGTGGGTAATCCTTTAAGTGGAATTAAATGGGACATCTTCGAGAACCTGTCCATGCCCACCAAGATAGTGTTCTTTCCTCTGGACTTGGGCAAATCCCGATGAAGTCCATCGAAATGTGGGGACCAGGGGCGGTCGGGAACTGGAAGGGGTAACAGAAAACCGTGAGGCTTTTGACGGAGAGTCTTGCTTTGAGCGCATGTGGGCAGGCGCGGGTAAACTCAGAATATCTTGAGACATCCTTGGCCACCAGAAATTCCGACGACTGAGATCAGTATTCTTCTTAAACACCGGATGTACCTGCAGATTTAGATGAGTGACCCCAAGACAGGACCTCTGGAATAATTTGGGAGGTACAAAGAGTTTGTTGACGGGAACGACCAAGTCCTTGGGAATGGGCGTCTCTGGGAGTGCAAAATCTTGTCAGGATTCTTGAAGAAAGACGTGGCTGAGAATCCTCTCATGTGGAGGATAGTCTCCAAAGATTCCTCTGGCCTCTCTTCGGAAGAATTTTATTCGGGAGAGTGCGTCTGCCTTTACTTTCTGTCCCGGGGATACAGGAAGGGTGAAACTCGAATCGAGAAAAAAAAGAGCCCAACGAGCCTGTCGTGACCAAGCGTCGAGCGTTCTCTATGTAAAGAAGTTCTTGGTTGTCCGAGAGAATAGTAAAAAGCTCTTTCGACCCCTCCAGCAGGTGTCTCCACTCTTGAAGACCATCTTCATCAGGCCAGAAGTTCCCTGTTACCCCCGTCTAGTTCCTCTCAGCAGACGAGAATTTCTTGAAAAATATGCACAGGGATGTAACTTATCTTGGGCGTGGGTCTCTGGTAAAGACGGCACCAGCGCCCAATCAGAAGCGTCGACCTCCAGGACGAAGGGAAGTTCAATGTTGGATTACGGAGAATAGGTGCGGATATAAAGGCTTCCTTGGGTGTCTCGAAGGCGGAGATGCCTCGGATGACCAAGCAGAAGGATCAGCTCCTTTTTGGTGAGCGCAGTAAGGGGGTCACAATGTGGAAAACTCCGTATAAACTTGGAGATAATTAGCGAACCCTAAAAAAACCGTTGTATGGCCTGAAAGAGTTGGTTCTTGGCCATTCATTGACTGCTTCAAGTTTTACCGGAGTCCATCATAAACCCCTCATCAGAAATGATGTACCCCAGAACGGAGTAGAGGTCTGATGAAAGGTGCACTTCTCCAGTTGGCGTACAAATGGTGTCACGGAGACGGGAAAGGATGTAGGAGAGTTTGGGCGTATATGGTCCTGGAGATCTTTGAAAAAATCAGAATATCATCCAAGTATACAATAACAAAATATTGAGTACCTTACGAGAACGTCGTTGATGAAATCCGGAAAGAGGCGGGGAGCTTACATAAGCCGAAGGCATTACAAGATACTCATAGTGTCCCTACGCGTGTGTTGAAGGCCGTCTTCCATTCATCCCCTTCCTGATGCGCACCAGGTTATAGGCCCACGTAGAATCCAACTTGGAAAAAATCTTGGCCCCCTGTAATTTATCGAACAGTTCGGTAATAAGGGGAAGGGGTAACGATTTTTAACAGTTATGTGGTTTAAACCCCTGTAGTCGATGCAAGGCCTCAACGACCGTCCTTTTCTTGACGAAGAAAAACCCAGCCCCTGCTGGGGAATTGGAGTGACAATAAAGCCTTCTTGAGATTCTCCTGGATATATTCATCCATAGCATGAGATTCTGGTAACGACAAGGGTAGTTCTTGGACTTGGGTAGGGAGTAACTGAACTAGATCGATCGGACAATCGTAAGTCTGTGTGGCGGCAAGAGGTCTGACTGTACCATATTGAAAACGTCCCGGAAGATGATAAACGGAGGTAGAATAACTTGGGGAACAAGGGTATTGGCCAGCATTTGATAGTCTCGCCGCCTCGGCCTCCGGAAAGGGGAGCAGAGGAAGTCCAGTCAATGAGAGATTGTTAAGCTGTAGCCAAGGAAACCAAGGGTGATGGTTATCCCAGGAGCGTGAATGGCATCAAGAACAAAGATCTCCTTGTGCAGATGTGAGGACAGAAGCAAGGGAGCCGTCTCTAAGGAGATGGTGGGCGGGTAAAGAGGACGTCCATCGATACCGACGGTGCGATGGAACCTTCTTTCTCATGAGTGGTATACAGTTTAACCTGGCGAATTCAAGATCCACGAAGTTTCCTCCAGCTCTGAGTCAATGAAAGCGGCGGTAGAAGTCTTGAACTTATCGCCTGAAAGGGAGACTGGAAATGTAAGTTTCTTAGGGAGTTCACCTTTAAAAGGGGACGTGGAGATATTACACCCAGAGAGAGCCCCTACTGTACTCACGGGTGTTCCCGTTCCGGACGCAGTGGCACTCCCGAACCTGATGTTCCATAGATCCGCAGTAGAAACACAATCCCCAGCGTGGCAAACTCCTTATCGGTGTGCGGATTCGTTGTACCCCCAATTGCATTGGCTCTGGCAACCTCCAGTGCACGAAGACGTATGGTAGCACTTGGGGGAGCAGGAGTGTTGCTGGGAGATACTGGAGAACGGAACTTGAAAGTTATGGAAGCGAGTGCGCTGACGCTCTGAGCGGCGTACCTGGATACGTTGATCCACTCGGACAGCCAAATCAATGAGACCTCCAATTGATCCGGCCTGGATTGGCGAGAGAGTTCGTCCTTGATGGGATCTGCCAGGCCTTGCCAGAATACGGAGACGAGACCTCTTGTCCCCAGTTTACCTCGGCTGCTAGAGTCCAGAATTCCACAGCATACTGCGTCACATATTCGCCATCCTGAGTGATCTGAGAGAGAAAACAGATGCCATCTTCCGACGAGCGGGAGAATCGATTACTCGTTGAAACTCGGCTTTAAATGCCGGGTAATCTTGGGTAAGGTCAGAACGTCGCTCCCAAACCGTGGAAGCCCAAGCCAGGGCGCTGCTTGTGAGGAGGTTATAAATGTAGGCTACCATATTGTGATCAGTATTGTAGAGATGGGAGGCCATTTCAAACTGCACCTCACACTGGTTTAGGAAACCGTTACAATCTTGCGGTTCACCTGCATAAGGCTTGGGGGAGGAATCCTTACATCTGAGCTGCTAACTGCGCTTGCGGAGTGGGGGCTTACATCGGCGGGGGTCGCGGTCGGTACCCTGTCTAGAGTACTGCGACCTGGCGTGTAAGTGCCACAATTTGATCCGCCATGGCCTGGTTTTGCTGAAGCAGATTGGAGAGAAACGTTGTTAAGTTCGGTCTGGTCTGCGTCTGTGGGCTCGACATAATGTTACGCCGGTGCTGCCCGCAGACCAGACCCGTCCTCTGAGCTGAAGGGGAAGTGGTAATACCGCACCTGCAGCAAAGGGAGCGTGTCCGGAGTGTGGTATGAAGCGTTGCCAGGCCAGTGTAGTAAGGTAGACAATACTTGCCGGTACCGGTTGTAGAGATAGAGTGAATGATGCCTTGCCGAAGTCAGGGAGTGGAGAGTGGGGATACATCGTAGTCAAGCTGTGTTCAAAGGGTTACCAGAGTGAGCGGTTCCAAGGAGTGCCGAGATCGAGAGCCAGAGGGGATAGTCGTACGAGCTGCGCCAGAACCTGTGAAAACACTGAGAGAATCCAGAAGTACTTCCATACAGAGACTATGTGAGCAAAGACTAAGCAGAGAGGAGCTAGATAAAGCAGGAAGGTCCAATTGAAATGGACGGGACAGGAAGAGCTACAGGGAGACACTGCAGATTGGTGCAGGCATAAACAGCCAGATGAGACTGTTGGTAACCTGATATGCCCGTCAGTGGTGCGGAGCGGACTGAGGTCCGGGGGACGTGAAGAATAGTGGTCAGACTGAGCGTGCTCCGTAACTCGTGTCAACGCTTGAACCGAGCCAGTGGATGGTGCAGGTGTGCGTGCAGGAGGGCGTGGGCGCTCCCAGTCTGAGCAGAGGAATCGCCGAGGGGAGTGATCCCGCGAACGGCGGCAGGGGCGGGGAGCCATGGAGGCCGGTAAGGCAGGTTATTTTGTGTGTCCAGGGCTTCCTGGCGGGGGAGGGAGTCTCTGTGTGGGGAGCGTGGAGAACGCCGTCCTGACAGAGAGCTTCTGTTCGCTAGGCTTCGGAGGCTCTGGGCATTTCTGCTTCTTCTCCTGGCGCACTGTACACTTAGAGGGCCCTCTGGCTGTTTGGGTGGTGGGTGAGCCCAGCGCTTTGAGGAAAGAGGGGGAGTCTTCTGGTCTGAGATGGTATGATGCAGCCATTTCTCAGAACGATCATTTGAAGGGGAAGCCCCAGCGGTAGGTGATGTTAGGTCCTTTAGAATGTTAATGAGGGGCTCATCTCCTTCCTCCTGTCCACCGTGACCCTCGACAGGTCGCTGTAATATGCTGGATTCTGTTATTTTCTATGTGGAGGTCTCCTGCTTTTCTGCTCGCGGACATGATTCTTTCTTTGCGGAGTACTGTGAAATTAATAAATCACATCTCTGCGACGGTTTGGATCTGAGGATTTCGGGCCTAGCGCTCGGTGAGCTCTGTCCATTTGTATATCGTCGTCCTCAAGTCTGGGACCAGGGACCAGAACAGCTTGTGCAGGTAGTGTTGGAGGACCTCAGTTGACTTNAAGGTTGGAGGACCTCAGGTGTGACTTCTTCCGGTATATTTCTTATCCGGAGGTTCTGCCTGCGGTCCCTGTTTTCTTGGTCCTCGAGGGAGTCTTTTAACTCTTCAATGACCTGTCCCAGTCTGATCACCTCTTCCTCTGTGCTATTTTGCGATCCTATTACATCTCTGATCTTGTGCTCTAGCTTGTCAGTGCGCTTCGTGAGGCTGTTGATATCTGCCCTTAGGCTCTCCAATGCAGCATTCACGTCTTCCTGGACTCCTCTCCTCATTTGGAGGAAAAGGGCATCAAAGTATTGTTTATTTAGGCCGAATTCCAGCGGTTCTCGGCTGTCTGTGTCTGGCGCCCGATCCACATTTGAGGCCTGCATGGCCTCCTCGGCGCCGTCTTGCGAATCGCAGCTCGGCTCTGGCAAGCGCTGCGCGGGGGTAAAGTACTTGGTGACTCCTTGATTCTGGGTCGCTTTTCCTTTTTTTTTTGTTTCAAATTTTTTTATTAGACATTTATAGAATTTCACATTATTACAGGTGTTAACAATATCTTAGCCTAATACAAGTTTTTTATTCACACTTTAACTGGAGAGGGGGGAGAAAGTCTCAACGTCCCCCTGACCCTCCTGGGTCTACCGGGGTGGCGTGAGTATGGAAACAGAAATGGGAGAAAAGGGGGAGGAGAGAGTGGGGGATAAAAAGGGGGGGGAGTAGGTAGAGGGCATTGTTCCCTTTTCCTCGACATCCACAGCTCAGGCGGTGTTATGGTGTTTCGGCGCAGGAGAGCCATGTGGGTTAGCCATTGGTCCCATATATTATTAAAGGAGGTACTGGACCATTTTAGAAAGGCTGATAGTCTCTCCATCTCCATCACCTCTTGCACTCTTTTTATTACTGTTTGTTTGGGAGTGGGAGACACTTTCTTCCAGGCGGCAGCCACCGCACATCTGGCCACTGTAAGGATGAAGGAGACTAATTTGCCTGTTGGTCGGTCCAATGTTTCTAAGGGCCTGGCCAACAGGTAGGTCAGCGGGTCAATGGGTATTGTGAGGTCTGTGACCTCTTTTATTACATTTTGTGTAGTTTCCCAATACTTCTGAATTTCCGGACATGTCCACCAAATATGGGCCATGTCCCCCTTTTGACCGCAGCCTCTCCAGCAAAGATCGGAAGCCAGGGGGTAGATTTGATTTATTCTAACTGGGGTAAGATACCAGCGAAACAGTATTTTGTATATATTTTCCTTGATTGTGGTACATATGGAAGTTCCTGAGGCATTTTCCCAAATACTTTCCCAATCCTCTCGGTCTATAACCATATCCAATTCTGCTGCCCAATGCAGCATATAGTCATGTGTGGGGGCTTCTATGGCCCCCTCCAGTTCTGCACAAATTTTCGTTATAAGACCTTTCTGATGGCCTGTCTCTCTGCAGGCTCGAAACCAGTGAGAGGGGGAAATTCCAACGTTGGGGATAATGTTTGAATAAAGTGTCTAATTTGTAGGTACTTGAAAACATTCAGCCCTACTATCTCATATTTGGTTTGTAAGTTTTGATAACTCAGGAACTCCCCAAGACTCAAGAGGTCGGCAACTGCTCTAATATTTTTTGCTTTGAATTGATCAAATTGTCTGGGCTCACAGCCAGGTGGGAATTTCGGATTTTTATGAATTGGTGTAAGTTGGGAATGTGGTGTTGTGAGCTTAAATTTGAATTTGCATTTCGTCCAGGTCTCCCATGTGTGTCTCATCGGGCCTAATTTGAATTTGCTATTCTGCATGTCCTCCCTGCTCAGGGACCAAAGGCAAGCTGGCAGCGAAGGCGTCCCGGCATAGTGTGTTTCTATACCTAGCCAGCAGAATTGATTTGGGTTAGCGTTCCAGACTACTACCTGTCATAGTTGGGCGGCCAGGTAGTATCTTGTGATGTCTGGGACTCCAAGTCCTCCTCTCCCCCTTGAGGCCAGGAGAACTGTTCTGGCGACTCTGGGTTTTTTACCCTGCCAAATGAATTGGAAGATTAGTTTTTGTATGTTTTTCAGCTCAGAGCCAGGGATGTGGACCGGGAGAGTCTGGAAGTAGTATAGTAATCTAGGGAGTATGTTCATTTTAACTGAGATCATTCTCCCGATCCATGATATCTGGTATCCTCCCCATTTACCTAAGTCTTGTTTGATTTTTTGGTACAGGGTCGGATAGTTATGTTGATATAGGGTTTGGTAGGTCCTCGATATCTTAACTCCCAGATATTTGATACAGGAGGAGCTCCAACGGTAATAAAAGTTTAGTTTGAGGAGTTTCACCTCTGGCTCTGGTAGGCTTAGGTTCAGGGCTTCTGATTTATCGTTATTTATTTTGTATCCTGAGATTTTTCCAAAATCCCAGAGTTCCTTTTGAAGGTTGGGTAGGGAGATTTGGGGTTTGGAGAGGGTCAAAATAACATCATCCGCGAATAGGGATATTTTATGCTGCCTGTGCCCAATTTCTATTCCTTGGATGTTTCTATTGAGTCGTATTGCTGATGCCAGTGGTTCTATGGTTAATGCAAAGAGGAGAGGAGACAGGGGGCATCCCTGACGAGTTCCGTTTGTGATCTCGAATCTCTGGTTATTGCCCCCTGGTAGTTTTACCGTTGCTGATGGGTTTTGGTATAATCTACGGACCCCCTCTAGATATGCGTCTCTAAAGCCAAATTTGCGCATAGTATGGTCCAGGAATTGCCAGTTTATTCTATCGAACGCCTTTTCTGCGTCTAGGCTTAAAAGTAGTGCTTTGGTTCCTGTGAGGTGGACATGATCAATAATATTGATTATCTTCTGAGTATTGTCTGAGGCTTGCCTGCCCGTGACAAATCCTACTTGGTCAATATTGATTAATCTCGGTAAAATGGGGTTTAATCTGTTTGCAAGTATTTTAGTATATAATTTGAGTTCACTATTGAGAAGGGAGATTGGGCGATAGCTTCCACATTGCATCGGGTCTCTGCCTTCCTTATGTATAATAGCCAGGTTGGCGAGAGACATTGATGGGGGGATTTGGTTCCCTTCCATAAAGTAGTTGAATGTTTTTAAGAGATGCGTGGATAGGGTGGGCAGGAATCTCTTATAATAGACATTGGTGAAACCATCAGGGCCAGGAGACTTAGTAATCTTTAGTGTTTTGACCGCCTCTTCCAGTTCCTCTTTTGAGATCTCAGCATTGAGGACTGTGTTTTCCTCCGTTAATGTGGCGAGTTGGCATTTGTCTAAGTATTGGGTTATTAGTTCTGTCGATATTAGTTCGGGTCGGCCATTTTTGGATCTTAGATTATAGAGTTCCTTATAGTATTTTGTGAATTCTGCTGCAATTTTGCTGTCATTATATTGTACAGTATCTCACCAGACCTACTCTTAATCGCTGTTATTTGGGACCTTTTTTGTACCCCTCTCAGTTTGCTGGCCAGGAGTCTGTCGGCCTTGTTACCCTTATCATAGTATTGTTGATTGGTCCATTTTAGGGCCTTTTCAACATCCTCCAGCTGAGTTTGCCTAAGTTTTGCTCTGGCTGTTAACAATTTTTTGTATATTTTTTTGAGGGGTTAGCCTTGTGGGCTTGTTCTATTGTTTTGATAATATCTGTAAGCTCTTTGATTAGCGCTTGGCAGACTTTTTTCCTATGGGACACGATGGAAATAAATTTCCCTCTAATGGCTGCCTTATGGGCTTCCCATAGGATTGCTGGAGAGGAGACTGTTCCTGTGTTGAAGGAGAAGTAGTCCTTAAGTGAGGATCTAATTTCTCTTTCTATCTCTGGATGGTTAAGTAGTGAGTCATTTAGTCTCCAGGAGTAGTTTTTTGTTTTTTCGAAAGGGGTTGACAATGTGAGAGTGATCGGGGCGTGGTCGGACCAGGTGATTGAGCCAATGTCTGATTCAATGGCTGCCGCCATCACATTTTTAGTGGTCAGGAAGTGGTCTATTCGAGAGTAGGTCTGGTGAGGTGCTGAGAAAAAGGTGTAGTCTCTCTGGCCCTGATGTTGGGATCTACACACGTCTACCAATGAGAACTCGCTCAAGATTTCCCTGAACCTTTTCCCCTTGATTTGGGAGTGGGTTGTGCGGGAAGGACCCACTGTGGTCGATCTGTCCTCGGTGGGGTTTAAGACCATGTTTAGGTCCCCTCCCACTATCATCGATGACAGATATCCCGGGTCAACGCCTTCAAGAACAGTTTGTAGGAATTCTGTTTGGGTCTCGTTTGGGGTGTATACATTGATTAGAGCAATTGCCAAGCCTGCAAGGGAGCCATATACCACTAGGAATTTACCTTCTGGGTCCACTTTTGTTTTGACATGATTGAATGGGGTGCCTTGTCTGATCAGGATAGCCACACCCCTTTTCTTACTACTGAATGATGCAAAAAATAAATAAATTTGGGGGGTCTTGTGATGTGAAGTGGGTCTCCTGTAGGAATATAATGTCTCCCCCTGATTTTTTCATATCTTGAAGGGCTAGCCTTCTTTTTTGGTTATTTTGTAGGCCTTTGACATTTAATGATCGGACTTTAATTGGGGCTGTGGGGATCATTGTAGGTTTGTTATGGTTCGGGGCCTTGGGGTCCCTCCTTTCCCACTAGGGGAGACCTTGCTCTTATTTTCTGGGGTCCCTTTGTGTCCTAGGCCGCCCATTGGGCTGGTCCTCTTTCTTGGGGGAGTGTACCTAGCTTGCCATGGAGGAGGGGGGCGGGAGGGAGGGGGAGGGGGGGTTAAAGATCTGCTGGGACAGGGCCAGCAGATGGAGAGTAGCTGGGAGTAGGGCCTGTTTAGGTCCTAGTGTGGTGCCGCCAGGTCCTTGGCCGACCGGCATTTGGGCTTGGGTGCCCTTCTGGGGTGTGTCCGGCTCCAACGACCGGGACTCAACAGAGGGGTTCAGACCCTAAGTTGCTTTTGCGTGGCTCTCTCCCCTTTCTACCCCTCTGGGGGAGGGAGGGGGAGGCGGGGGGGGGGAGGGAGGGGGGGGGGAGGGGGGGAAGAAAGGGGGGATGGGAATAAGGGAGGGGGGAGGGGGGTGGAGGGGGTTGAGGGGGAGGGGGGGAGGGGGGGGGGGAGCAGGGGGGGTAGGAGTGGAGGGAGTGGAGGGAGGGGGAGGGGAGGGGCAGGGGGAGAGAGAGGGAAGGGTGGGGTATCTATTATAACAACTTATTTGGCAACCGTCACCTGGGCGGCTGCTTTCTTTGGGCATCCCAACATTTTTAACAAGGCTAAACATTTCTTTGAACATCCCAACGTTGTTAGCAGGGTTTAACATCTTCTTGAACATCGCAACATTTTTAAACATTTTTAAACAGGGCTTAACATTTCCCTGGGCATCTTAACATTGTTAGCAGGGCTTAGCATCTCCCTGAACATCGTAACACTTTTAAACAGTGCTTAACATTACATTCTTAGCCACTCTATATAGCTGTACACTGTTTTTCCTGGGTGAGGGTTTAGTCCGCAGCTGAGCTTATAGTGGGGGTATGTTCTCTTATTTATACCTTCCTTGGCAGTTTCAGAAGTGCAGATCTATCTGTGGACTACAGTAACTGGTTCCACTTCTCAATTCGCCGAAACATGGGCTCCTTGGTTTAGACATGCAGGTACTGTATATCCCCGTATTTAGACTAGATTATTCTGAACAGAGTGACTCATGATTTATGTTGTATTATATGTTATTTATGTTGTATTATGTTATTTCATATGTTACATGATGTCAAATGCTGTTCCCTTCCCCCCCTTCCCATTCTCTCCTCCCCTCCTAATGTGCAATCAGACTATTTGCAATCTTGTACCATGGTATTGTTCCCCTCCCTTTTTCTTTTTGTACCCCTATTACTTTTGAAAAATGATTAATAAAAAATCTAAGTAATAAAAGCCTTTTGCTGAAAGCCTTTTGCTGAAATATATTTTTTTATGCTGTCAGCTTTCTGCTGTTTTAATCAGTAGCAATAGACTAGTTCTCTGAGAAAGGCAAAATCACCTCACATAGTTGCTAGAGAAATCAAGGTTGTTGATAACGTAGACAAAGAAAAGGCTATGTATTTCAGACAGTGCCTGTCTTGGGAGAATTACGCCCCAAGATCATTCCACTAATATGTCCTGCCCCATAATCACGCCTCTAATCTAAATCACGCCTAAATCACGCCCAGGTTACGCCTACGGTACGCCTCTAACCAATACTTTCTTTTTTCTGTATAAAAATCTTTACCCTATGCTTAATAAACTGAGACGGAAGGATTGAAACACTGTCTGTGTGTCAGTTCTTTCGTTTTCCCGGGCCTGTACGTTTTACCAGATCGGAGATCAACAGTGCCATGGCGTGGTTCCTGTCACGCCTGTATGCCCGCAGACCTGGCTAGACCCCAGTACTGAGGTGGGAACGGTATGACACCACACACCCACAGCAGTGGGAGCAAGCCCAGAGTGTGGTATAGCGTTGCTGGGCCTGTTGGAAAAGTGTTAGTATATACTTGCAATGCTTGGGAATGTCCGTAAGAATAGTTATGTCCGTGTGCCAATGTTCAGGAGTCCAGAGGGTAGAATCGTCATAGTATAAGCCAGGTCCTAGGAAGCCAGAGGTAAGCATTGTGGTGTGCGTAGCAGGGTTCAGAGGGATACCAGAGAGCAGAGTAATCCAGGACAAGCAGGGGTCAAAGCCAGGGAAATCCAAGATAACACAGGAGCAGGAAAAAACAGGAACACAGAGGGAGCACTGCATAGGTCAGGTACACACAGGAAAACAGGAACTATGCAGAGTGTGGAAGAAGTGGACAGACAGGGGTTATAAACGAGGGCATACCAATAGGAGAGAGGGGAGGAGTAGAGAGAGAAGTGGGAGACGACAGGGATAGGACAGGGAGAGAAGAGGAGACAGAAGGGGCAGTCAGGGGAATGGCCTGTAGGGCTTGGGAGGCGGAGACATGGGGAACAGGATAAGAAGAGCATGTGCACATGCCCTCTGTAAGCTGGGGATGCGCGCGCACAGGTTGCAATACAGAGACGGCCCGCACGGACCAAGGGAAGGACGCTGGAGGAGCACGGAGCCCAGAGGAGGGGAACGCGCGCGTGACCTGCGACTGCGAGACGGCATGCAGAGGCCGAGAGGAGGGAGCATGCGGGTCAGGGAGACCAGCGGAGCAGCGTGTGTGCACGCCCTCCATGGGCTGAGGGAGCGCCCGCACCGGACGCGTCACCAGGTGCGCAGAACGCCGTGCCGCGGGCACCACACAGGGAGGAGGCAACGGGACAGACGACACTACAGGGGAAGGTAATGCGGGCACCGTGGGAGAGAGGGAGTGGAGAGGATCGTAGCAGGGACTCAGGGACAGCGTGGGTATGCGAGACCTGTGGGGAAAGTGCTGCGGCAAGGGGAGAGCGGTAGAAGGTAAAGGAGAGGAGTGGGAAGGAGTAGAAGGGGCAACAGGAGATGGGAGAGAGGGACAAGGAGGGGAAGGAATCTCCTGAGTCGTCACAGTATCCCCCCTTGAGGATCAATCTCCGAGTGATCCAACCACGGCTTGAGGGGGAATTTCTGGTGAAACTGAGAAAGTAGCCTTGGGGCGTGGATGGGATGTGCAGGTACCCAGGAACATTCCTCAGGCCCGTAGCCCTTCCAGTGTACCAAAAACTGAAGTCTATTTTTAGACAAACGAGAGTCGATGAGACTGTATTTCGTTAACTGTTGGCCCGGGGTCGACACTGGATTGGGTCTCCGAGAGGGGTCTGGGAAATTAGGACTGAGAATAAATTCTTTAAGGAGGGAAACATGGAACACGGACGGAACCTTCATTGTGGGGGGAAGATCGAGACGATAGGCTACTGGATTAACCTTCTCTAAGATTTTGAATGGTCCCAAGAATCTAGGGGACAGTTTGGGTGAAGGGGGTTCGAGCCTAATATTTTTGGAAGACAGCCACACCAGATCACCAGGTTTGAAGGAAGGACCCCTTTGACGGTGGCGATCTGCCTTGGTTTTTTGTTTGGCAACCGCAGACTGTAAGGATTTTCCCCTAGGATTCTTGTAAGTTGGTGATATGAGAGTCGGCTGCAGGAACACCAGAAGGTGAAGGTGAGAGAGGGAGACTACTGGGGTGGAATCCACAGTTGATAAAGAAAGGAGACTCCTGAGAAGACTCGTTCCTCAAGGAATTTATGGCAAATTCGGCCCATGGTAAAAGATCCACCCAGTTATCTTGTGAGTCTGAAATGAAGCATCTTAGATACTGTTCAAGAGTTTGGTTCATCCTTTCAGTTTGACCGTTGGTTTGTGGATGGTATCCAGAGGAAAACAAGAGAGAGATACCCAATCTTTGGGAGAAGGCCCGCCAGAATTTTGAGATGAACTGAGACCCCCGATCCGAGACAATAGAAATGGGGACGCCATGCAACCTGAAGATCTCTTTGGAGAAGACGTCCGCCAAGGTGGCAGAGTTGGGAAGACCCTTGAAGGGAATAAAGTGTGCACAAATAGACAGACAGAACCCCTAATGATAGCACTCTGTTTCAGTGTGATTTGGTGATTAATTTGGTGATTAAGCTGATTACCTTAGCCTTGACAAAGCACTCGCGAAACGCGCGCGTCGGCAACCACGTGACCACGTGCACGCGGAGGAGTCCGAGTTCACATACACTGACTCAATGTGATATAGGAAGTCAGCGTGGCTCAACCCGTGCGCATTAAAGGACTGCT
>WSYH01008860.1:0-27708 GCA_036426205.1 Ascaphus truei | reverse complement strand
TATATATATATATATATATATATATATATATATATTGTGATGCCGTCACTGCCCTCTAAGGACTAGAATGGGGCAATTGTGGGACTTTACAGCTCTCATAGAGTTAATCATTCTGGAAAGGTCTGTTCAGCTGTGAGTTAATGAGCTAAATAGCCTAGCCTGTATAGTCAGGAAGGGATACAGAGATTCCCCCCCCCATGCTGCCAGACACACACTGTTGAGAGTTATACAGAGAGGGTGAGAGACGCCGCTGCTATACTGATCTGGGAAGGCACACGCAGACAGCCCTGAGACTGAAAGGAGACCTGCTGCAGGTACACTGGGTAAAGTGGGGAAAAGAGTTTAGTTCTCCCACGATTAGTTAGGGACTAAGCAGTATTAGTCAGTACTCCTGGAAGGAGTTAGGTCTTTTGTTTCTGTTTTGTGTTATGAGTTAACCCTGTACCTGCTTTAAACCCTGTAAATAAACCCCTGCTTAGAAAGTACAGTGTTTCCTGCCTTTGATTTGGACAAAAGATCAGACGCTGGGACTGAGACGTCACAATTGGTGGAGAATTCGGGCAGTCCACAAGGCAGTGAAAGGGGAAAATGAAGGAATTTCTGACTTCGCTTCAGTACAAACAAACAGAAAATTCTGCAATTTTAATGGGGGTTTGCAGCAACTGGCAAAGACCCAAGAGGAGATGTCAAAATCCTATAATGAGAGTTTACTACAGATGACAAAGTCACAAACTGAAAGTACGGCGGCGTTAGTACAGCAGATGGCGCTGTCCCTACATCAGACGCTAAAAGAAGAGCAAAACGAGGCGCAACTTCGCCTACACCAGGACGATGGACGATGACGTTGAGGCGTACCTGTCAATCTTCGAGCGCACCGCAGTACGCGAAGGGTGGCCAGCTGAGGAGTGGGCGGGAATAATTGCTCCCTTCCTGGTGGGTGACTCACAACAAGCCTATTATGACTTAGAGCCCGAGCAAGCTAAAGACTATGACACCCTGAAGGCGGAGATTATGGCATGGCTAGGGGTCATCCTCGCGGTTCGGGCCCAACGGTTCCATTCCTGGCATTATAATTTAGAGAAGACACCCCGCTCTCAACTCTATAACCTTTTACACTCTGCAAGGAAGTGGCTCAAGCTTGAGGTATGTTCCTTCGCTGCAGTTGTCGAAAAAGTTGTTATAGACCGGTTCCTGAGGAGTCTCTCCCGCACCATCCAGAAGTGGGTGAGCCAGAGTAACCCCAAAGACGCCGAACAGTTGGTCGCTTTAGTCGAATGTTACTTGACTGCCGAAGAGATGTCCAAGAGTTCAAGTCCAGATGAGTGCTCCGGTTCTCGCTTCCTGCGCTCCAGGAGGTCCGATAAGACTGTTCAATTGAATAAGAATCCCCAAGGACTCATTGACTTGCGTAAAGGAGTAGGAAGTCCCACAGCACCTAGGAGGGACTCTGGTCTCGTTGTTCCCAGTAGACTGGAGACAAAACACTGACCCAGTTTTGGAAGGTACAGTAGAGGCAACGTTTATTCTAACATTTGCTGTAAACTAGCCGGGTTACATTCTGGGTATGTGCTGGGTATGTTCTGGGCTAGTTTGAGTCACGTTTAAGGCATTTCTGCATTGACTAACGACCCATAGGATTAACACAGCAGGGATCCCTGGCAGTCCAATTCAGTTTGAATGGGACTGCCAGGGACCCCCGCTGTTAATCTGATAGGTCATTAATCAATGCAGAAATGCTGGGGCTAGTTTAAGGAAAGTTTAAGGCATGTATTCAGAATGTACCTGGGTGTACCTGGGTCTTTTGGGGAATTGCCACTGGTTTTTGTTAGAATAAGAGTTGCCTCTACTGTATATAGAGTGCTACACATGCCATGAACTTGGACATGTGGCCGCAGTTTGTCCTCGGAACGCAAAACCAATGGAATGTAACTTTTCTGTGGGGCATGGTTCGCGCTGGGTTTCTATGGTTCAGCACAGTTCTTGCAGTTCAGAAGAGGACGATGAGGACTCCTATGTGGCCCTATGGAAAGGACAACCTCTGTGTGCAACAGAAGCTACAGGGAAAGTTTACCCCGTGGCATCAGAAAAGACCAGAGGTGGACTACAACACAGAGCGCTTGGCGCAATCGTCACAGGAGTGACTACTAGCCTTGATATGACAAAGGCTACCGATACCGCCATAAGCAGAAATCCAAGTGAGTCAGACCAAAAGAGTGTTGACTGGAAACGGTTCTATGAGGCGTCCCAACAAGACGTTCAACGCCTCATCGGCAAGCAAGAAGTTTCTTAGCGAGAGGTCTGCATGTTAAAAACTGAGCTGGGTAAAGTAAAGCAGCAAGTACTACAGGAGCGACTGAGTACCCAGTGGGTCCCCGCCGAGCAGCATGATGAGCTGAAGGCCACCCTGAGCCTTACCCAATCATCACTGGAAGCAGAATACGAAAAAACTAAAAATGTCCAAACCGTGGAATCTGAAAAACTGAAGTTGGATAAAAGGCTTCTAGAGCTAGAGCGGATAACTGAACACACGTCCCAGCAACTCACAGCTATAAAGGAGGACAACCTCAAGCTGGAGAAAGAGCTGGAGAAGCAGAGAGCCTGCTCCATCACCAAAAATCAGTACTCCCAGGAGAAAGAGGCATGGAAAACAGAAGCAGCAGCAATCCTAGCGACAAAAACTACAGAGATCCAAAATCTGAAGGATGCGCTGACACAAACCCAGAGCAAGCACCGGGAAGAGATGAAGGCCCTGAGAGGAATTGAATTGGCAGCTGCCTTGAGCCAGAAAAGAAGTATAGAAGGACAGCTTCAAGACCTGAGGAAGGACCTGAAAGGAGACCTGCTGCAGGTACACTGGGTAAAGTGGGGAAAAGAGTTTAGTTCTCCCACGATTAGTTAGGGACTAAGCAGTATTAGTCAGTACTCCTGGAAGGAGTTAGGTCTTTTGTTTCTGTTTTGTGTTATGAGTTAACCCTGTACCTGCTTTATACCTTTAAATAAACCCCTGCTTAGAAAGTACAGTGTTTCCTGCCTTTGATCTGGACAAAAGATCCGACACTGGGACTGAGACGTCACTCATTTGCATGTCATTTCCCAGAATCCCTTGCTGCAGTGGAAGCGCTGTATGCTGGGTGACAATGGGGAAAGACAGGGTTGCAGATCTGTCTAAGACATGCAAATGAACATACAGTAATATTTACAGTTGCTTTATGCTTTACTGTGGAAGGTTTTTGTCACTTTTTTTACCCACCATAACCTTAATAGTAGTGGTGATTACCTAGTCTAGTCTCAAACCTGCTTTGCCATTAAGACCAACCTCACACTGATGATACCCATCAAGGTTGAAACATGTCTGTGAGTGGGTTTAATGGCTTTGCATCTCATCTCAGCCTCTGTCTAAAAGCTGTGTTTAAAACAGCATGCATTGGCTTGAGGATTGGCTTGTGTAATACGAGCTTGAGACAAAAGGTGGCACTGAGTGCTCATGTGCATGTCATTTCCCAGAATCCCTTGCTGCAGTGGAAGCGCTGTATGCTGGGTGACAATGGGGAAAGACAGGGTTGCAGACCTGTCTAAGACATGCAAATGAACATACAGTAATATTTCCAGTTGCTATATATATATATATATATATATATATATATATACATACCCCGGTTTAAGGACACTCACTTTAAGTACACTCGCGAGTAAGTACATCTAGCTCAATAGGCAAACGGCAGCTCACGCATGCGCCTGTCTGCACGTCCTAAACAGCAATACTGTCTCCCTACCTGTACCGAAGCTGTGAACAAGCAGGGAGACTATAGAGCCTGTTATACATGCGTTATTTACATCAGTTATGCACGTATATGACGATTGCAGTACAGTATATGCATCGATAAGTGGGAAAAAGGTAGTGCTTCACTTTAAGTACTTTTTCGCTTTACATACATGCTCTGGTCACATTGCGTATGTTAATGCGGGGTATGCCTGTATATATATACTGTATGTAGTATATTCCCCTCCCTGGAAATCCTGATATTTAGAGAATCTTCTGTGCCATTCTCTTCATTTCAGGAGGCTGAGAGAAGGAAAGGCCATCCAACAGAAATTTGCTTTTTATTAAATCAACTTGTTATTAAATCCAATTGTTATACTTTTAATGGAGAGCCGTTCTGACAGAAACTTGGATGAAGGTATAAGGGAAACATGGTTTGTTTTTTTTGCCTTTTGTTTGCTTACGTTTCTTAGAAAAGCAGTGAATAATTACCACTTCCAAATGACGACATTACCGATAATGTTTAGCCTTTTCCAGAAATAGAAATATAGATGTATTTTTAGTTGTTACAACTAGGTAAAAAACATATCTGAATTGTCTGTCTGCAAGCAATCCTGTGCTATGTGTATTTTTAGTTGTTACAACTAGGTAAAAAACATATCTGAATTGTCTGTCTGCAAGCAATCCTGTGCTATCTGTATTTTTTAGTTGTAGTCTTTAGTCTAGTCTTAATTAAATTAACTTACACTAACACTTAGGCATGACAAGACCCTGTTGAAAAAACCATCTGTGTTAATATGCCTCACATGTGCTAATTAAGGTAGTTTGGCTGAAATAAATTCTGTCATGTGACTTATTAGGCCTTTATAAGAGCAACCAGAGCAGCCCTAGCTGTGAAAAGCAGCCCAAGATTCAAAGTGGCCCAGTTTTAAGTGGCATGGTCGAGTTTAACAGGGAGTTCAACAGGAGGGAAACAACGGGACTATAGAACACCAACGGACCCTCAATCCTGGATGTGAACTACGCTGGAAAGGTGGACATTTTCTATCCCAGACCACACATCTCAGCACTAAACTACTGCTGCCATGATGTTGCTACTATTTATATTTACTCTGACCTCGCTTCTTTTCAAAATACACATTTGTTTCTACCAGTCCCATGTCTCCAACTCTATTCATATATTTCCATCTTCTTTACCCCTCAATAAAAAACACCCACACAAATCCTCTATTCACACCCTCTATCTACTCCTTCCTGCTGCTGGGGATCTCCCCTAAGCCTGAAGCCAGACATACACACCTGATCTCACCTACGCCTCCCTGCCATCTCTTCCCCTTTAAATGGTGTTAACCTTTTCATTTAACACCCATCTACAGCACTTATTCCGTCACCTGCTGTCTCTGTAAGTTTCCCCTCAAACCTCTTAAACTGTAAGCTCTTCGGGGCAGGGATTTCCTTTCCCATTGTCTGATTTTTGCTGCACTTATTGTATTTTTAAAATTCCCCATACTGTATTCTTTGTGAAGCGCTGAGTACACTTTTGGCGCTATATAAATAAAGACATACAATACAATACAATAACGTATTCATCTATAAAAGTATTGCTGGCTTATAAGAATGAATATAATAATATGGGCAAAACTATTATTTAAGGAAATGGATGTGTAGATATGGGTTCCAATAGGCAACACATTCACACATGCAAACCCTGGTTTATGAGCGTTTACTGACACGATAGAGAGGTTTCAATCAGATAAACAGCAATTTATTAGAACAGCAACAAAATATAACAATTTACAAGGTTGTACTAATTATACTTCCTTATAAGGTTTGTGCTTATTACAGGCCTAAAAAAACAAAACAATTCAGTTAATCCTATCTAAACATACATTGATATAAAACACAGATATACAGTATATATACAGATTTACAAGTATTGTATTGTATTGTATGTTTTTATTTATATAGCGCCATTAATGTACATAGTGCTTCACAGTAGTAATACATGTGGTAATCAAATAAATAACAGATAATATAAATAACAGATCATGGGAATAAGTGCTTTAGACATAAAAGTAACATTAAGGAAGAGGAGTCCTTGCCCAGAAGAGCTTACAGTCTAATTGGTAGGTAGGGAGAACGTACAGAGACAGTAGGAGGGAGTTCTGGTAAGTGTGTCTGCAGGGGGCCAAGCTTATGTATCATGTGTTCAGAATATCCACAGTGCTATTCATATGCTTCTTTAAGCAAGTGTGTCTTAATGTGGGTCTTAAAGGTGGATAGAGAGGGTGCTAGTCGGGTACTGAGGGGAAGGGCATTCCAGAGGTGTGGGGCAGTCAGTGAAAAAGGTTTAAGGCGGGAGAGGGCTTTAGATACAAAGGGGGTAGAAAGAAGACATCCTTGAGAAGAATGCAAGAGTCTGGATGGTGCATAATGAGAAATTAGGGCAGAGATGTAAGGAGGGGCAGAAGAGTGTAAAGCTTTAAAAGTGAGGAGAAGAACGGAGTGTGAGATGCGGGATTTGATCGGAAGCCAGGAGAGGGATTTCATGAGGGGAGATGCTGAGACAGATCTAGGAAGGAGTAGAGTGATTCTAGCAGCAGCATTTAGGATAGATTGTAGGGGAAACAAGTGAGAGGCAGGAAGGCCGGAAAGCAGGAGGTTACAGTAATCAAGACGGGAGAGAATGAAGGCCTGAGTCAGAGTTTTAGCAGTCGAGCAACAGAGGAAAGGGCGTATCTTAGTTATAGTGCGGAGGAAAAAGCAACAGGTTTTTGAAATGTTTTGAATGTGAGGGGCGAATGTGAGAGAGGAGTCGAGTGTGACCCCTAGGGTCACAAGTGCACAAGAATTATGATCATAATAACCTTCTCTGATGTAATGGAATTCCAATAGCTCTTTCTCCAAAATCTACTTCTCTCCTTTCTCCTAACTAACTAATTTACCAATACTCTGTCTTTTTAAAATGTGTTTCTAAACCTATAGCTGAACATGTAGGAAGTTTTGATTGGTTGTGGAAATATGCTCAAACTAAATTATGTGTGTTGCTTTTGAAGTTGATGGGAAAACCTAGAAATACCACATCTATCATAAATGGTGGCAATAAATATTTGGACAGGTCAACAATACTGATTGGGAAAATACCAGCTGCTTCCCCCTGGGGTCTAAATGTTAATTCAGGAAACACAAGTTTTATTTTGAAGTCTCTGATAATCAACAAGAGAATGTTTATTATCAGGGTGTGAAGTAAATACATATAGAAAGGATGGAACCTCGCTCTGCCTGTGTGTATTTGTGTGCTGCCTGGAAAATCCTGAAAGCAAATAAAGTACACAGGAATACTTAAAGAAAAAGGATTCCTTTGTGGGCGCACCACAGATAGGTGGTAATGTTGGAATTATATTAAAAGTAGTCTTTAATTCACAAATGTGAAAAATGATGAGCATCCAAATTATTATATACACACAATCTAACGAATATTAAAAGCTTAAGATTACTGGGTATACAAATTTGTCTAGAACTGAGATTGGAACAAATATCTCAATCAAGATCAGTGAAAAGTGCACCTTAAACAATAGGTGTCAAAATCATATTATACAAAACGTATATTATTGGAGTAGTGTATTCACAGTGGAAGAACAAATAGTTGATGTTAAGTTCCTATATCTCTGTGGTTCCTTGGCCAATACCTAAATGGATGACACTTTTAAAAATAGCACATATGTTTTGTGCATATAGTGGTCTATCAAATAGAGTAATATAAAGAACACTGTAACTAGACCTAGATACTCTGTCTATATACATACAGACACATCATTGGTAACTAATGGAGTGCTCACCACAAACAAGGCATGACCGCGTGGCCGAGGTGGAGATTTGATATAACACCAACCTCCAGCCATGTGGACGCGGCTGGAGTGTAGATTGGTCGAGGTAGCCAGGTCGGGGTTAGAGAGGTCAGAATACTAAAAGGTACTTGTGGAGGTCAGGGTTGGAGAGGTGCGGATCGTTGTAGGTACTTTGCCGAGGTCGGTGTTGGAGAAGCGTGGATCGTCGTGGTAAGCCGGGGTCAGGAGTATAGAAGAGCGGAGTCCAGATGCAAGACAAGGTCAGACAAGAGGAGAGGTCAGGACAAGGAGGCAGGAATCGCAGTAAGCACTTCGCACAAGGAAATGATTATGATCAGCCAATTTGCCAGAGGGCAGGCTAAGCATATATAGGGAGTAAGGTCCAATGAGGAGCAGGCTGAAGGGACACATCAGTAAGCTTGACTGTGATTGGCTGTCCGGGTGGGTGAGACAGGTTTGTCAAGTATCCCTGATGCGAAAAGGTGATGCGAATCATGCTGACCACGCCGGTGACATCACCGCACGGGTGCAACCTGGAGGCGGGACCAGTAGAAGCTATATTTACAGCAGCACGGGATGCACATGCCCCTAAGATGGTGGCTGGTACCAGCGGGGATGAAAAGAGCGTCACAGACGCAAGAAGCCGCGGGGCACCAAATCGTGGGTTGGGGTACGTATAGGGCGTGCCGCGGATCACGGATCTTGACAGTAACTTAGTGCTGTGTATGCTAAACAGTTACTCCTTAAGGTAAGTTTGTTGCAGACTCATAGTTAATACATTCACAAATGCTATTGCCCAAAATGGTCTCTTAATTCGTGTTTGTAAACAGTCTTTAAAGCAACCTTTAACCTTGCTGGAGTGAACAATATCCATGCACAGTTTGTGCTTCTCTAGTGTACTGTTACAGGCATAAGATGGTGAACAAATACAAAAATACGCCAAATAGATATTCAGGTGTAAAACTTCTCAGAATTGTCCGTAGTCTAAACTCAGAGCCTCGCGTGTGTGGCGGAGGACTAGCGGAACTCCCTCCAGTGGATGCAGAAGTGTCTCATGCCCTTCAATGAACAGCTGATTGGTGCAGAGTAATAATACTCTGAACAGCAGGGATCCTTCTAACCGGCTTTGCCCCCCAGTGGAATGGCAGCCCTGAAACCCTTAAAGAATTCATAACACTGCTTAATGTGAATGATCATAACCTTCGATTAACATCAGAGGTAAGTGAAACCAGAATACATTTCCTGGATCTCACTATAACACAATTTAGCAGATTGACATTTGGTAACATCAGGCTGTAAAAAAACAACAGCAACTAATAGCTACCTAAGGGCCAAGAGCCTGATTCTTTGAAGAGAGGAATCCCAAAAGGACAGTTTCCTCGCATTAGGAGAAACTGTTCGGATATCCTTGATTTTAAGAAACAGGCTGAACAAATAAAAAACAACTTCATAGAACGAGGTTACAGTATCATAGGGCACTTAATACATCACGGGTCCAACTTTTGGCCAATAATCACAAACAAACAAGTCAAAAATAAATAAGGTTCATAAATACATATAAAGCACAGTGGAAACAAATCAACTCCATTATAACCAAACATGGGCACATCTTCAAAAATGATAATGACCTCAGTAAAGTTTTAAAATCACATTCAAGTCTGGTGTGGAAACGCTCCAAAAATCTGAAAGACCTTTTAGTTAGAAGCCACTTTTCTAGAACTAATACAGCAATCACAAGGTTTGGCATACAAACAACTGGATGTTTTAAATGCCATAAATGCAAAGTGTGTGACTTTGTGACCAAAATTAAATCTAGAACAAAAAAACATAAATTGAAACATTTTGTTAATTGTAAAGACGTAGGTATAATATACCTGGCCACATGTGCGTGCGGACTAAAATATGTGGGCAAAGCAAGAAGGGAGTTCAGGAGACGTACTTTAGAACACCTGGGATAAGTTAGGAATAGTCTAGATACCCCCCAGTCACAACATATTTGGAATAATCATAAAAGTGATGTTTCCTGTATTAGTTTCCAGGGAATTGATCACTTCCCACAAAATATAAGGAAAGGGAACTGGGATAAACTACTCTTATCGAGGAAATCCAAATGGATTTATACATTGAATACCCTATTCCCTTGTGGTCTAAATGAGGGCTTTGTGTACACCCGTTTTTATAATAGCTACCTCAATGTTACTCTCTATATTCCAGTCTACAATACCTTATGACTGATACTTTATACTTACCTTTAGGTATGTACAGATACATAAAGCTGCAATCATCCGTTTTACATAAGTGACTAGGGTTACCATAGTAACCAGGGAGGTTATAGGGGTGTACTATGACGCATCAAGGTTAACCCCGAAAGTAGGTGTGACTAGTAACGCTGAAACGATCGTCGGGTTCTGTTGTTCTAAAGCAGCGGTGGGGAACGTCCGGCCCGCGGGCCGTATAAGGCCCGCAAAATCATTTGGTCCGGCCCCCGGGAAGCAAGCCTGCAAGAATGGTTTTAAAAATTTTTTTTTTTAAACTCCCCCTTTCCTGATTGGCTGCCAGTGCTGTCACTCTGCCAAGATTTTTTTTTTTTGGCCCGCCTCTTCCTACAGCACTGCCCCCTCCCTTCTCTCCTCCAGTAATGCCGGGCTCCGACCCTCTGTCCCTCCCTTTAGGCTCTGCAGGCCTGCCAGTCTCTCAGCTGCACTGGCCATGCTGCTCCAGCAGCCCATCCATGAGCCCCAGGTAACCCACATGCCCCCTTATACCCCCTCCCAGGCACCTTACCCACCCCAAGGGGGGAGAGGCCTTATTATTGTGTGTGTTTGCAGAGGTGGGCTTATTGTGTGTGTGTCACTGTGTGTCACTGTGTGTGTGTGTGTGTGTGTCTCTGTCACTGTATGTGTGTGTGTGTGTGTGTGTGTGTGTCAATGTCACTGTGTGTGTCTGGCACTGTCACTGTGTGTGTCTGGCACTGTCACTGTGTGTGTCTGGCACTGTCACTGTGTGTGACTGTCTCTGTCTGTCTGTGTGTGTGTGTCACTGTCTGTCTGTGTGTGTCACTGTCTATGTGTGTGTGTGTGTGTGTGTGTGTGTGTCACTGTCTGTGTGTGTGTCAAAAAGGCAAAAAACACTGCAATAGTTTATTACCCAGGGACATACTATAGTGTATATAATGAGAGCATTTATTTATAAAACAATTAGTAAAACAATGATATATAACAATTAATAAAACAGTTGATCATCAGATTAGAAGTGTAAAACTTCCAAGCGCTTGTGCTTAAGGAAGATATGCTGCTCCGCCGTGGTAAAATTTGAAATCCTACTCACCGGACATGAGTAAACATGTGCAAGGGTTTAGGGTCTTTATCTCAGAAGACACCCGCTCGCCGTGGGGTGCGTCCGTCTGTTGATGCAGGGGGCACCGCCTGCAATACTCGTGGACTCCTTGCCGACAGAGTTCGCTCAAATCTTCTCCTCCGATGACGCACCGCTGATGAGAAAACCCATCAATGGAGTTTCGAAACGCGTGGAAGGTTTTTGGCCACTCAGGGACACCGTAGCAGTGTTAGCCAGGCGGTGACGTCATCGGAGGAACGAGCGAGCGAACTCTGTCGCCAGGAGTCCACGAGTATTGCAGGCGGTCCCCCCGCATCAACAGACGGACGCACCCACGGCGAGCGGTGTCTTCTGAAGATAAGAACCAAACCACCCTTGCACATGTCCTACTCATTGTCGGTGAATGATTTACAATTTTACCACGGCGAGCAGCATATCTTCCTTAAGCACAGCGCTTGGAGTGTTTACACTTCTAATCTGTTGAAAAAACTGTTTTATTAATTGTTTCATATTCATTGTTTTACTATTTGTTTTATAAATAAATGCTCTCATTATATACACTATAGTATGTCCCTGGGTAATACACTATTGCAGTGTTTTTGCCTTTTTTTGTCCCTTTTCTGGGTTTTCAAGCTTAAGAAAGAACTTTTGCACGAATCTACGTCCATTCTTTCCTCAGCGCCCAGAGGAGGTTTATCCATGCAACATCACAATGGTGGAACAAATACAAAAACAGGACTCCCTGAGTCTTAAAATGAAATTAAGTTAAGCCCTTCAATAACACGTGCTGTGTGCTGAGTTGGGATGCCACCTCCGCGCACCAGTGAACTTAGAAACAGGTGGGGAACCTTTTTTTCTGCCAAGGCATTTTGATATTTATAAAATCATCGAGGGCAATACAAATTATCAACTTAAATTGCCTGCTATATGTGTCAAACATTTATGACTCACCACTAATGTGATGGCTGGAACTGCTTCTTTGGGTGACGACTGACTCTTGGGTGGTGGGTGACTATAACTGACGGTGGGTTTTGCTGTCGTGCCACACCACATGCACGACACACACACAGAACATCGGGTCAGGGGTAGGGAATCAGACCTAGACCCACTACTCTTCAACTCTCAGACCCACTGTTATCTCTCAGACTCTCAGACCCACTCTTCTCTCAGATCTCAGACCCACTCTCTCTCTCAGACTCTCAGACACTCTCTAGACCACAAACCCTCTCTCTCTCGCTACTCTCACCCACTCTCCTTGACTCTCAGACACACTCTCTCTCAACCATTGGCTTAAAACCATCCCTCGAAGCCCACTCAGACTCTCAGACCCCCTCACAGACAAATAACAAAGGACCACTCGACTCTCAGACCCTCTCTCTCTCAGGCTTCTCAGACCACTCTCTCTACAGACCCAACTCACAATCAGATCCACGACCCTCCTCTCAACACTATCTCACTCATCCTCTCTCGCCAGACCCACTCTCTCTCACTCTCAGACCCACTCTCACTCAGAGCTGTCATCGACGCCCAACTCGTCACTCTCAGATACTGTCAGGACCCTCTCAGCTGTCAGACTCCTCTCAACTCAGACCATTCAGCCATCAGACACCTCTCAGAAGCCCACTCTCTCAACACACACACAACATCTCTCTCAGCAGACAACACCGGGAGAATGAGCACAATCTGATCGGGGGGGTATCGAGTCAGGTGCCTCCGACCTGCTGCTCGGTGTGGGAAGAAGGAGGACCGTTTAAGTGTGGGGGGGGGAATCTAAGCAGGGGGATCAGGTGCGGTGCCCCTCCGCAACTGCTACCCCGTGGGGGGAGAAGGGCCGTGTAAGTGCACGATGGGGGGGGGGGGGCGGAGAAGGGGGGATCGCCAGGTTCCCTCCTCCGCAACTGTACACGGTGTGGGGAGGAGGCCCGTTAATGCACGGGGGGGTGGAGAGGGGGGGTCGGAACAGGGGGTGATCGGAGCAGGTTACCCTCCACAAAACTGCTGCCCGGTGTGGTGAGGAGGGGAGAGGGCGGTAGTGAGTGTCGCTCTCCCTCCGCAGGAACTCGTTCTCATCCCCACCTCTTATACCCCACTCCCCCCTCACCCTCCACTCTCTCTACCCTCTCCCCCCCCCGGAGCGCTTGCTTAAACGCGCCGCCCGGGTGATACTCAGTCTTAATCAACCACGGCGGCTGTGCACAAAAAACACAGACAGTGACACACAAACAGTGGACCATGACACAGACATTGACACACCACCAACACCCACATGAACACAAACAAAAACACCCACACCACACACAAACAACAACACAACACCACACACACCACACACACACACACACACACACACACACACACACACACACACACACACCATGACAACACCAACACACACTTACCACCACTATACACAACATACAGTGACCCACACACACACACACAGTTACAGTGTCACCACACACCAACATGACACCAAACACAACACCCACACACAAACTGACATAGACACACACACAACTACACACCACACAACACGTGACGTTACACCACACACACAACGTACAACAAAACCAAAAAAACAACAAAAACACAACATACACACAGTGCATGACAGTGACACCAACACCACAGGGGACAGTGAAGACACACACAGAGACAGTGAGACACACAGGACATGAGACCACAAATTGAACACACCACAGGACAGTGGAGACACACACAGAGCAGAAACACACAAGAACAGTGACAACAGAACGGACACACACAACAGGACATACACCACACCACAGCACACACCAAGGACACAACACACACACACACACACACACCACAAACGACACACAGTGACACCACACACAGAGACAGTGACACCACACACCAGAGACATGACACACGCACAGAGACGTGACACACACCGAACAGTGACACACACACACAGGACACACACACACCAACCACACACACAACACACACACACACACACAACACACACACACACACACACACACACACACACACACACTCACACACACCACACACACCACAAAACACACACACACACACACACACCCACACACCAGCACCCACACACACACACACACACACACACACACACACACACCACCTACACACACACACACACCACACACACACACACACCACACACCCACACACACACACACCAGACATGACACACACAAAAAAAAAAAACTCAGACACACGATACATTGACATCACCAACCACACCACAAGACATGACACAAAAACAACACATAGACTACAAAGCACTGCCACACCAACACAGACCAAGCTCCACAGTGACAGTGCCAGCACGCACACAGTGACATGCCAGACACACACAATTGACATTGACACACACACCACACACACACACCACATACAGTGACAGAGACACCACACCACACACACACAGTGACACACGTGACACACACACAATACCCCTCTGCCAACACACACAATAATAGGCCTCTTCCCCCTGGGGTGGGTAGGATATCCTGTTAGGTATAGGGCTGTGGGTTACCTGGGGCTCATGATGGGCGTGCTGGACAGCATGGCCGTGCAGCATAGATAAGACTGGCAGGCCTGCAGAGCTAAGGGAGGGGACAGAGGTCGGAGCCCGGCATTAACTGGAGGAAGAAGGAGGGGGCAGTGCTGTAGGAAGAGGCGGGCCAAAAAAAAAAAATCTTGGCCAGGACACACTGGCACCAATCAGGAAAGGGGGATTTAAAAAAAAAAATTTTTAAAAACCATTCTTGCAGGCTTGCTTCCGGGGGCCGGACCAAATGATTTTGCGGGCCTTATACGGCCCGCGGGCCGGACTTTCCCCACCGCTGCTTTGAACAACAAACCCGACGATCGTTTCATTCGCCACCCCCGTTACTAGTCCACACCCACTTTCGGGGTTAACCTTGTGCGTCATAGACACCCTATAAACCTCCTGGTTACTATGGTAACCCTAGTCACATCTATGTAAAACGGATGATTGCAGCTTTATGTATCGGTACATACCTAAAGGTAGTATAAGTATCAGTCATAAGGTATTGTAGACTGGAATATAGAGAGTAACATTGGGTATATTATAAAAACGGGTGTACACAAAGCCCTCATTTAGACCACAAGGGAATAGGTGTATCATGTATAAATCCTTTGGATTTCCTCCTGAATAAGTAGTTATCCCAGTTTCCTTTCCTTATATTTGTGGGAAGTGATCAACTTCCCTGGAAACTAATCGGAAACATCACTTTTATGATTATTCCAAATATGTTGTGACTGGGGGTACTAGACCTATTCCTAACTTATCCCAGGGGTTCTAAGTACGTCTCCTGAACTCCCTTCGTTGCTTTGCCACCATATTTAGTCCGCACGCACATGGGGCCAGGTATATTATACCTACGTCTTTACAATAAACAAATAGTTTCATTTATGTTTTTTTGTTTCTAGATTTAATTTTGGCACAAAGCACACACACTTTGGCATTTATGGCATTTAAAAATCCAGTGTTGGTATCCAACCTGTGATTGCTGTATTAGTTCTAGAAAGTGGCTTCTAACTAAAGTCTTTCAGATTTTTGGAGCGTTTCCACACCAGACTTGAATGTGATTTTTAAACTTTACTGATTCATTATCATTTTTGAAGATGTGCCCATGTTTGGTTATATGTATTGATTTTTTTCCACTGTGCTTTATTGTATTTATGAACCTTATTTATTTTGACTTGTTTGTTTGTGATTAGGGCCAAAAGTTGGACCCGTGATGTATTAGTGCCCTTGATACTGAATCACACCTCTGTTCTATAAGTTGTTTTTTATTTGTCAGCCGCGTTTCTTAAAATCAAGGATATCCGAACAGTTTCCCTATGCCGAAACTGTCCTTTTTTGATTCCCTCTTAAAGAATCAGGCTCTTGGCCCTTAGGTACTATGTGTGCTGTTGTTTTTTTACAAGCCATGATTACCAATGTCAATCTGCTAAATGTGTTTAGTGGAGATCCAGGAAATTATTTGGTTTCACTTACCCTCTGATGTTATCGAAGGTTAGATCATTCACATTAAGCACTGGTTAGGAATTCTTTAAGGTTTCAGGGCTGCCATTCCCACTGGGGGCAAACCGGTTTAGAAGGATCCCTGCTGTTCAGAGTATTATTACTCTGCAACCAATCACTGTTCATTGCAAGGGCATGAGACACTCTGCATCCACTGGAGGGAGTTCCGCTTAGTCCTCCGACAACACGCGAGGCTCTGAGTTTAGACTACGCACATTCTGAAAGTTTTACACCTTAATCTATTGGCGTATTTTTTATTTGTTCACCATCTTATGCCTGTAACAGTACACTAGAGAAGCACAAACTGTGCATGGTATTGTTCCCTCCAGCAAGGTTAAGGGTTGCTTTAAAGACTGTTTTACAAACACGAATTAAGAACCATTTTTGGGCAATACATTTGTGAATGTATTAACTATGAGTCTGCAACAAACTTACCTTAAGGAGTAACTGTTAGCATACACAGCACTAAGTTACTGTCAAATCCGTGATCCGCGGCACGCCCTATACTGTACCCCAAACCCACCATTTTGGTGCCCCGCGGCTTCTTGCGTCTGTGACCTTTTTTCATCCCCCGCGTGGTACCAGCCACCTCTTAGGGGCATGTGCATCCCGTGCTGCTGTAAATATAGCTTCTACGGTCCCGCCTCCAGGTTGCACCGTGCGTGATGTCACCGCTGTCGCATGATTCGCATCGCCTTTTCGCATCAGGGATACTTGACAAACCTGTCTCACCCCCCCGACAGCCAATCACAGTCAGCTACTGATGTGTCCCGTCAGCCTGCTCCTCATTACTACTACTACACACCTATCCTAAAAAAATCTAGCCACTCTGTAATATTCTCTATGGCACGACTACTCCTATAAAACCCAAAAAAAAAACCAAAAAAAGAAAAGAAGAAAAAAAAAAAAAAGGGGAAAAAACAAGAAGAAAAAAACTGGAAAAAAATTTAAAAAAGAAAAGTACACGACAGGAAAAAAAGCAATGACAGAATAAAAAAAAGTACTGATAAAAAAAGAAGAGCAGTTCAGTACCCTATCAACAAGGAGCTAAACATCCAAAAACTGTGATAAGAAAGAAAAGAATGAAAGGAAAAAAAGTAAAAAAAAAAAAAACGTGCTTTGCATGCCCCGGCAAATGTGGCTGAGTATAATCTTTCCTGGCGAAGTGCTACATTAGCGATTCTGCCTCCTGTCTTGACCTCATCCTCTGGTGCTGACCTGTCTTTGCTCTGACTCCCGCATCTCTATACTCCTGACCCTTCCGGCTTACCAACAGACGAAATCACGCTCTGAAAAAAATCCATCAACACACGACCTCGGCAAAAGTCACCTACAACGATCCGCACCTCGCCAACCCTACCTCCACAATACCTTTAGTATATTCTGACCTCTCTAACCCCGACCTGGCTACCTCGACCATCACACTCCAGCCCCGCGTCACAATGGCATGGAGGTTGTGTTATATCAAATCCTCCGACTCACGGCCACGCTGGATCCATGCCTTGGTTTGTGGTGAGCACTACCCATTAGTTACCAATGGATGTTGTCTGTATGTATATAGACAGAGTGATTCTAGGATCTACGTTCAGTGTTACTTTATATACTATTTGAATAGCCCACTATAGCACAAACATATGGCTATTTTTATAAAGGTCCATCCATTTAGGTATGCCAAGGAACTCACAGAGATATAGGACTTAACTCAACTATTTGTTCTTCCACTGTGATCACACTACTCCAAGATATACGTTTGTGTAAAAATAGCATTTGACACTATTTGTTTAGTGCACCTTTTCAGATCTGATTGGAGATATTTGTCCATCTCAGTGTCTAGATAAACATAAATAGATAAAATACCCGTAATCTAAGCTTTTAATATTCGTTAGATTGGGTAATAATAATTGGATGCTCATCACTTTTTCACATTTGTGAATTAAAGACTACTTTGATATTAATCGTCCAAATCCTACCACCTATCAGAATGGTGCGCCCCACAAAAGGAATCCTTGTTGCTTTAGTATGCGTGTACTTTATTTTCTTCAGGATTACCAGGCACACAAATCACCAAGCTAGCGAGGGTTCCATCCTTCTATAGTATTTACCTTCACAACCCTGATAATAAACATTTCGTTGTGAATATCAGAGACTTCAAAATAGAAACTTGTGTTCTCCTGAATTAACATTTGAGACCCAAGGGGGGAAGCCAGCTGTAATTGTCCCATCAGTATGTTGAACTGTCCAAATAGTTATTGCCAACCATTAATATAGTAAGATGTGGTATTGCTAGGTTTGCCCTCAACTATCAAAAGCAACACACATGAATAGTTGTTGCAGGCATTTTCCACAACCAATCAAAACTTCATACGATGGTTCAGCTATCAGGTTTAGAAACACCATTAAAAAGAACAGAGTATTGTAAATTAGTTAAGATGAGGAGAGGAAGAAAGTGATTTTGGAGAGATAGAAAGAGGCCTATTGGAATTCCATTGTACATCAGAGAAGGTTATTATGATCATATGTATTGTGCACTTGTGACCCTAGGGGGGTCACCAAAAACTCGACTCCCTCTCACAGTTCGCCCCTCACATGTCAAAAATTTTCAAAAAACCTGTTGCTTTTCTCCGCACATATAACTAGATCGCCTCGGCTGCAAAAAAAAAATCTACCGCCATTCTCATCTCAATTCCTCGCCATTTCCTCTTCTCTTTTTCCATTTCCCTCTCCCTGCACTCTAAAAAAGAATGCTAAACACCTCTTCTCCTCTGATCTCGGCCTTTCATTGTCTCTCTCGCTTGATTACGTAGAACCTCCTGCTTTCCGCTTCCCTGCCTCGCACTTGTGTTCCCCACACAATCTATCACTAGAGGCTGCTGCTGTAGAATCACTCTACTATCCTTCCATAGACCGTCTCGACATCTCCCCTCAAAATGAATTCCTCTCTCTGGCTTCCGTTCAATCCCGCATTCACCACTCCGTTCTTCTCCTCACTTTTAAAGCTTTAACTCTTCTGCCACTCCTTACATCTCTGCGCTAATGTCTATTATGCACCATCCCAGGACGCTTGCATTTCTCCTCAAAGGTGTCTTCTATTTATACCCCCTTGTATCTACAAGCCCACTCCCGCTTAAACTTTTCACTGGAGCTGCCTCCACACGCGGGAATGCCACTCACCCTCAGTACCCCGACTAGCACACTCTCTATCCACCTTTAAGACCCACATAAAAGACACACTTGCTTAAAGAAGCATATGAATAGCCACTGATGTGTATTCTGAACACATATGATACATAAGCTTGGCCCCCTGCAAACACACTTACCAGAATATCCTCCCTGACTGTCCTGTACGTTCTCCTAACCTACACAATTAGACTTGTAAGCTTCTGGGCAAGAACATCCTTATTCCTTAATTTCTTTTATGTCTAAAGCACTATTACCCATGATCTTGTTTTATTTATATCTTGTTATTTATTGAATTACCACATGATACTCACTGTAATTGGAAGCCATGTACATTAATGGGGCGCATACATAAAAAAAACATACAATTTACAATACAATACCTTGTTATATCCGTATATATACTGTATACTGTGTTTTATATCATGTAGTTTAGATAGGATTAACATAAGGAATGTTTTGTTTTTTTAGGCTGTAATAGCACAAACTCTTATAGAGTATACTATTGTACCAACCTTGTAAATTGTTTCATAATTTTGTTGCGGTTCTAATAAATTGCGGTTTATCTGATTGAGAAACCCTCTCGATTCGTGGTCAGTAACCTCATAAACCCAGGGTTTGCATGTGTGAATGGTGCTTAATATAATTGGGACCCTATTACACAGTCCATTTCCCTTAAAACTTAATAGTTTTGAACCCATATTATATATTTTCTTATAAGCGCAGCAATTACTTTTATAGACTGAATAACGTTATTGTATGTGTATTGGGTATTGTCGTTTACTTATATAGCGCAAAGTGTACTCAGCGGGACTTCACAAAGAATAACAGTAATGGGGTGATTTATAAAATCATAAGATGCAGACAAAAACTCAGGACAATGGAGAAACCTAAACATCCCTGCCCCGAAGAGCTTACAGTTAAGGGTTTGGGGGAAACTTACAGAGACAATGGGTGACTGAATAAGTGACTGAGATGGTGTTTAATGAAAGGTTACACCATTTAAAGGGAAGAGAGTGGCAGGCGGGACTGGAGCGTGGAGCTAGTAGGTGTATGTCTGGCTTCAAGACAGCTTAGGGGAGATCCCCAGCAGCAGAAAGAAAAGGAGTTAGATAGAGGGCTGTATTGTGATAGATCGGAATTGTGTGGGGGTTTTTTTATATTGAGGGGTCAACAGACAAGATGAAATACATAGAATAGATGATGACCTGATTTGGGACCTGTTACTGTGAAACAAACTGTGTATTTCTGAAATAGAATGCAGAGGCAGAGAAATATAAATATCGTAGCAACATCATGCACAGTAGTTTAGGCTGAGATTGTGGTCTTGATCTGGGAAGATAAACCAGTTTATCAGCGTAGTTCACCATCCCAGGATTTGAGGGTCCGTTTTTAAAAAAAAAAAACAATAAGTCCCGTTTTGTTCCCTCTTGTTGAACTCACTCCGTTAAACTCGACCGATGCCACTTTAAAATAGGGCCAAACTTTGAATCTTGGGTCAGCTTTTCAGTCACGCTAGGGCTGACTCTGGTTGCTACTTATAACAGGCCTAATAGTTCACATTGACAGAATTTATTTCAGCCAACAACTAACCTTAATTAGCACATTGTGAGGCATATTAACCAGTGTGTTTTTCAACAGGGTCTGGTATTGCCTAAGTGTTGTTAAGTAGTAAGTTAATTTAATTAAGACTAGACTAAAGACTACAACTAAAAAATACAGATAGCACAGATTGCTTGCAGACCGACAAAAGCATCAGAATATGTTGTGTTTACTAGTTTTGTAACAACTCAAAATACACACATAGCACAGTGCTTGCTTGCAGACAGACAATTCAGATATGTTTTTTACCTAAGTATATGGGTAACAACTAAAAATACATCTATATTCTATTTTACCTGGAAAAGCTAAACATTATCGGTAATATGTCGTCATTTGAGAAGTGGTAATATCCCACTCAATTTTCTAAGAAACGTAGCAAACAAAGGCAAAAAAACAAAGCCATAGTTTCCCTATACCTTCATCACAAGTGTTGGTCAGAAGCGCTCTCCATTGAAAGTAGTATAAACATTGGATTTTAAATAACAGTTGATTTAATTAAAAAGACAATTTCTTGGATGGGTGCCGCTTTCCATCTCTACAAGCACCTCCTGAAATATAAGCAAAGAATGGCACAGAAGATTTCTCTAAATATCAGGATTTCCAGGAGGGGAATATACTACATACAGTATTAAAAGGTAGTAGTACAGGTCATGAAACAACGGCGCGCCTGTAAACGATACGCAAAGAGGATGGGATGACCAAGACAGCATGGTTACGTCAAGGGCGGGAAAACAAGTACTAAGCGGTGAAGTGACACTACGGGGGGCTAAATTATTCACCAACTATAGTGCTAGTGCAATATACTGTCCTGCGAAATCAGTACTCTAACGTGCATGAAAGGCGGGTGAAATGTAAAGGTCCGCATTGTAGTAACAGGGGGGTCTCTATAACTGCTCCACTGCTTGTTAGCGGAAAGCAAGTCGGTATCAGGACAGGGGGGTAGGAGAGCAGTATTGCGGTATCACAGTTGTATGACGTGCAGACGCGCATGCGTGAGCGCGCGTTATGACCGTAGTTAGACAGCTAGATGTCAACTGTACTGGCGCGGGGGGATGTACTAAAGTGAGTGTCCTTAAAAAAACGTGGTAGAATGTATCTGATCATGTCTAAGTCTGGGAACATAGAGAGGGGGGTAGTATGGATACTAGCAAGGCTGTGGAAGGTATTACGGTATGTTCATATTGCATGTCTTTCTGTATACAGGTCGGTGCAACCCTGTCTATTCCCATTGTCACCCAAACAATACATGCGCTGCCCAAGTGGGGAGAAGGTCACAAGGGCCAATCCAGAAGGCGGGGTAAAAAGAACCACTGCGGAGGGGCGGAATGGGAAAGTGGTCTGGGAAAATTACAGTGCAACAAATAAGTAGGCAACAGCGGTCAGTGCCGAGAAAACCGGGGTTTTGTCTACAAGCTCGTAGGTACAGACAGGGAGGATGGAGCGATCCCGTCGAATAACCAATGCATAACGAATGTTTTAACACAAAGAGGGCAACTTGTGGACGAAGGGCTAGATGAGATGCAGAACACATTAAACCCACTCCACAACATGAATTTCCACATTGTGGTGTCATCATGTGTGAGGATTGGTCTGAATGGACAAAAGCAGGTTTGAGACTAGGACGTATTGATACAGGCGGCACACACTGCATACAGTTAATATAAGTGGGTAAAAAAGGTGAAGCAAAACAAACCATGGGTCCACAGTGGAAAAGAAGTGCATAAATCACTGAAAGTAAACTGATAGGTGTGTGTGCATAAGAGAGGAGAAGGGGGCATAATGGCATGTCTTATCACAATTGCACGCACTGTAACTTTCACACCATTAGCCCCAGCATACACGACTTCCCTGCAGCAAGGGACTTCTGGGAACTGACATGCAAATGAGTGACATACTACATCCACAAGGGTCAGGCATCGTGTTGTACAGAACAATTGGCAGAAAGAGACACGGGGGAAATAACTTTACTAACGAGAGGTGTTTTAGTTAAAGGTATACGCATACAGGGTTACTCATACACAAAACAGAAACAAAAGACCTACTCCTTCCAGGAGTAGGACTATACGGCGGGGCTTAGTCCACGATAACTGACTACGTGGGAGAACTAAACTGCATTTTACCCCGCCTTGGTAACCACAGTGGTACACTGCAGCAGGTCCTCCTTTCGGAAAGGGTCCATTACCTCAGTCTGTGATACCGGGCATGTCCTTGGCTGATACTTCTTGTCTGTTTCTGAATACTCAAGGCAGGCTGCCACTTCAATGCCTCTCAGGGCCGTGCGGCTCTCCCGTGCTTGCGTCTGGGTTGTGTGTCACGGGCAATCCTTCAATTGTTGATCCTACGATGTAGTTTTTTGCGTCCTAGGGATGCGGGGGGGATATAAGTGCGATGCTGAGAGGAAGGCGTAGTGTGCGTGGAATCATGGTTATATCCGGATCCGTCTGTTCTCGCTTTAGCGAACTGATTTTATGGGTGATGTGGTGAGCAAGAGGCCTCGTGCAATTCTCCAGGGGGCTCATTTCGTGGTCGCCACCGTTGAGGTTGGTCCTACACGTTATAGGACATGTGATATATGCTGGAAAGAAAACGTGTGGTTCGGAAAAAGTTAGTCCGCTCTAGACAAGAATCTCTTAGAAGCCTTTGCATCACAACTATAATCGAGTTTTTCAGATTCGCAAAAAAGCGTTTTGTGACCAGTTTTTGAATGTTTTTGTTCGTATTCTGCGAATCGAGTGAGTATTAGGGTGTACGGCTCAGGGTGGGAGGGGCGGCGGGATTCCATCTCATTCATGCTCGGCGGGGACACCACATGGGGGACTACGGGGTCAGTCGCTCCTGTAGTACTTGCTGCTTTACTTACCCAGCTCAGTTTGGTTATGACATGCAGGAACACGGGCAGTCGCTAACAACTAAACTTCTATTCTTGCCGAGGGGGGAGGGAGCCGTGTGTGACAGTCATTGTTGTGTGTAGGAACAGCGACCTCAGGAACCTTTTCCCGAGTCAACACTCTTTGTGTGAAAGAAGTGTCTTAGCTCACATTGGCTTTCAAGGCTTAGTGAGCGTTATCGGTATCCTAGTGTGGTCTATCAAGGCTAGTTAGCACTCCTGTGACGATTACGCAATCGCTCGGGGGGAAATGGGTTGTAGTACCACCTCGGGAATGGAGAAGTCGATGGTGGTCTGTAGTGCCGAAAAAAAAAAACGGGGTAAACTAAATCCCTGTTGAGCGGTTCTTAGTGCAGCACAGAACGGTTGTCTTTCCTGAATAGGAATGGCCACATAGGTAGGCACTCAATCTCTCGAATCTGAACTGCAAGAACTGATAGCTGAACCAAATAGAAAGACCGGGAGAAACAGGCGGAGACCAGAAAGCCATTGCACGCCGCGGCAGAAAAGTTACATTGGGTCACAAGTTAAGGTTTGTGTCCGTTTCCGTAGGGAACCAGAACTGAAGGAAGAAAAACTGGCGGGACACGCCAAGAGTGTAGGCAAGAGTGAATAGCCGAATGGCAATGATGTCAGCACTCTAAGTAAGTAACGGTGACGGAGTGGCAACGTCTAAAAATTCATAAGAAGACAAGGGGAACCCGTGGTCTGGCTTTCCCCAACAAACATACCCAGTGTACAGAGAAAAAGTAAGGAAAAAGGCGGAGACCCAGGGATTAACAAGATGGCTGAATCACGTGCCGTACACTTTCGTGAACTGATACCGCCAAAGCATTATCTTCCATTGAGTGATTGTACGCTGATAATCGTAAACAGCGTGGGGGTCCCGGCAAGGGTACCCATGTCAAAGGCTGTAATGGACGTGCCAGGGAGCACCTGGCTCAGGTGTTGAATCCGCAGGTGGGTCGTTATCAAGTTACAAGACAAGGTGCCTTAACACATGTGAGCGCAGAAACCAGACCAGGAACATACCCGCACATACCCGAATGTACGGCAAAACGAAACATAGTTACAGCCAAATGTGTAGAATAAACGTGCCTCTCAACTGTACCCCAAACTGGGCCAGGGTTTGTCAATAACCAAGTCATAGCTGGGAACAACGAGACCAGAGGCCTCTAGGTGCTGTGATGGTACTGGTCCGTACTAAACTAGGGCTTTAACGGCAAGTCAATAAGAGTCCGTGTAGGGATTCTTAGTTTCAACCAGATAATGAACCGGTCTTTATTGCGTCGTGGAACCTCTGGTACGCAGGGTGAATGGGAGAACGCGTGGGAACAAGCGTGCTCATGAGAGTCGTGTAACTTGTGACGCAGTGGACGTCGTCGTTCGGACAGTCAATTAATCATGTTCTGCTGAACTCTCCGCGAACTGATTCGGCGCGTTTGGTGAATTACCTGGCTCAGCGGGGCAGAACCACTTCTGGATTGGATAAATGGCGGGAGAACTACCACTCAGAACGTCTACAAAGGAAGAACAAAAAAAAACAACAGGTTTTTTTGTTTTTCGACACCTACAAGGTGCGGAGACAACTAGCTCAGCTACTGTGCGCACTTAGGCCATGTGCCGAGTTGTGAAAAAGGTTTATAAAGTTAGAGCGGGGAGGTGGTAACTAAGGTCAAAGCTCTAATGTGATGGAATGCCGGAGGAATGGAACCGTTTGTGGCCCGAACGTGCGAGGTGAAATGAACCCTAGCCATGGAAAGCCAATAATCCTCGCGCCTTCAGCACATATGTTATCATCGGTCTATATCTTGCGGAAACGGACGTCGTAAAAGGTCTCTACTAGGGGGGCAGTTTTTGTGAGGAATCACCGCGCAGCCAAGAAAGGAGCGCAATATGTTCCAACCGGTAGACACGACAAGTCCGCGCCCACAAAAGAAGAGGAGGGGAGGAGGGGAGGGGGGGAAAGAGAGGAGGGGGAGATATCCATCAGCATGGCCACCGCTTCGCGTACGCGATATTGATCGCGCAGATCGAAAAGACATTTACAGGATGAGTGCAAAAGAATCGCTCAACTTCATCAAGTATCCATACGTCCTGGTGGTAGGCGAATGTATGCAGCCATTGCTATGTGCGCTTGGCTTGGGGGTGGTATCGTCATGATGTAGGGGAGAACCGGAAAAAAGACCCACCGCAGAAAGAAAAAAAAAGAAGAAGGAAAACAAAAAGAAAAGCAAGGGAAAAAAGAAAGGGAAAAATGCGGCCGATCTTCTGTCTAACGCGCAGCCGAGAGTATACTTTTCCGTTTATATACTTTTGTGTGCATCTGAGTAAAGCTCATCAGTATACGGATTTGACAAATCAGTGCCTCATATAGGTCTTTTGTGCCAGTTGCTGCAAACCCCCTTAAAGATTGCAAGAATTTATCTGGGTTGTGTACGGAGAGGACTTCAGAAACACATTCCATCATTTATTCAATTTCCTCCCCTTCCCTGTGGTACAAGGATTTGTTGTCACTGTCACGTGCACACGGTGGACGTGCCTAAAATGGTCTAACCACCAATTTGGAACGGATCTCTGTCCCAGCTGTGCAAATGAATACTTGGTAATATTCCAATCAAGGGAGGGGCGAAAGAAACACTGGACTGGTGGTCTACATCCGTATGTGTTTATTTCCAACGACGGAAGAGTTTTTAAGGAAGGCAGGGTATACAAAGGGGAGAGAGAAGGGGTACAGGGAGTTAAGCGTCATAGGACACAACGGAAAGGAACAAAGCGGGACCTTGACAGAAAGGTCCCTAACCGGTGCATACGCATAACGTGGGGCCTTGCCAGTAAGTAACTGAAAAGACTATACTAACTGGGGGGGCTTATGGAAAGGGCGCCTAACTAATCTTGGTTATGAGAACTAACTCTATATTTCCCACACTTTACCGCAGGTCCCCATAGCAGCAGAGGTACGTCATGTCAGTCTCAAGGGCTGTCTGGGCTAATGTGTCCTTCCCAGAACATCAGTAAAGCAGCGGCGTAAACATCTCACGCGCCTCGTGTAGTAACTCTCAACAGTGTAAATAGGAAAGGGAAGAGAAGGGGGAAGGGGAAAAAAGAAGGGAGAAAGGGGGGAGGTGTAAGAGAGAAGGGAATAGGGAAGAAAAGAAGAAAGAAAAGAGGAACGGAAGGAGGAAGTCAGGGGCGTCTATAGGGGGTGGTCATCTGTGTATCACACCCTAGGTCGCTTACTATACAGGCTAGGCTCTTTATGCTGCATACACATCCAGCTGAAAGGCAGACTAGTGGGGAGGTCCAGGTAAAGAATGATGTAATGACCAAAATCGAATAGACGAGAAAAATAAAACGGGCGGGATATGAATACAGTCCCAAAAGACAGAGAAGAAGGAAAAACCAAAATATAATGTCAACAAAGGAGGTAAGCCCGGTTGCCTAAGAAGTCCTTAAACTGGAAGAGGGGGGAAGCAGTTAGTGACAAACAGAAGGGATGACTGCATATCGACAAAATATCTACGTCATATAGTCTCTATATAAACAAGAGAAGAATATATACGTATATAGTAGTCGGAAGAAATAGTATATATAAATATGATTATAATATGGGTCATAGCATAGATTAATAAAGGGAGAGGAGAGATAAGGAGGGTATTGTGAAAGAAAGCGTTGTCTGGACGGGGTACTGAATGTGGGTGAAGAAAACCAGGCGCAAAAAGGGAGCCGCACATCACTAGACTCCACCTGTTGTAGCATAACAGCCAATAACTATATCACTGTGTGAGCACATTCACTTAAAAGGGCAAAGGGGAAAAAAGGGATGTCTTCGTAAATTGCTGAAGAGGGGGGAAAGACCTGTCTTCAAAGAAGGGAAGCAAAGAGAAAACGGGGTGGTGAGAGGAGAAGGGTTGGGGGGAGAGAGAGAGAGAGAATAGAGAGAAAAATTCATAATAAAGTTATACAAATATGGTTCTTTATCAATATTTATATTAATATATTCCTCCTTACCGGTCCGGGGGGAGAAACTAGGGAGGAG
>WSYH01008859.1:0-27711 GCA_036426205.1 Ascaphus truei | reverse complement strand
GTGTGTGTGTGTGTGTGTGTGTGTGTGTGTGTGTGTGTGTGTGTGTGTGTGTGTTGTGTGCGTGTGTGACTGATGAACTGTGTGTGACAGTGTGTTTACTGAATGACAGTGTGTGACAATGATGACAGTGTGACTGAGTGGACAGTGTGTGACTTGTGTGTGACGGTGTGTGTGACTGAGTGCGTGTGCGTGTGTGCGTGTGCGTGTGTGTGTGTGACTGAGTGTTGTGTGTGACTGATGCGTGTGTGTGTGACTGAGTGCGTGTGTGCCTCAGTGCATGACTGACTGGTGGAGAGAGTTTGTGACTGACTGAGTGAGTGAGAGAGAGACTGACTGAGTGAGAGAGAGAAGACTGAGTGAGAAGGAGAGAGACTGAGAGAGAGAGAGAGAGAGAGACTGAGTAGATAGAGAGAAGACTGACTGAGTGAGAACAGACTGAATAGTGAGAGAGACTGCGAGACGGAGAGAGAGACTGCGAGAAGGAGAAGAGAGACTGCGAGAAGGAAGGAGAGACTGCGAGAAGGAGAGAGAGAGAGGAGAGAGTTGATATACAGTACTGACCCGCATGCGCGCCTCTCACCTCCTGCTTGCTCCCATTTATTTTATTTGAATAAAGCCTACGGTATTATTTTTGGTTCAAATGCATTATTTCCATCATTTATTATGCACATTATGATGTTTGCAGTACAGTACATGCATTGTAAAATGGAAAAAAGGTAGTGCTTCACTTTAAGTCATTTTCACTTTACATACATGCTCCGGTCCCGTTGCTTATGTTTACGGGGTATGCCTGTACTGGGATCATTCATTAGGCATTACAAGATAGTAAAAACAAATTGCGTTTATTTTGGTAAACCCACGTACAACAAGAGAAATACACAAGGAACGTTTAAAAATACACTTACTGGGGGCAGGTGAAAAAATCGAGGCTTTCCTGGGTGCAGGACGCCTGCTTGGGTGAGCTTCCCCTGACGGGAATACCCCGGTTCTCCTGGTCCTCTTTTCGGCTTCAATTCCTAGCCTTGACCGTTCCGTTCGATTTTTGAGGCGTGGGTAAAAAAGACGGACTTAGGGGGCGATTCACAAAGCAGTTATAAATTCATTGCTGTTGTGTGCGCGTGTGCATTTTTCTGATCGTGCTATAAGAAATGAAGCCAAAAGCGGGATCGTAAGGTATAGGATGCAAGGATCACATGTTTTTTAAAAGTGAGAAAATGCACTATCGCAGTGAGCTGTTTTTTAGTATCAGTGTTGTCGCGCTATAAGTTCTATAGCGCGATAGCTGATAGAAAAAAAAGCAGCCTGTAAGATGCATGGAGACCATGCGACTCTATGGCCTGGCTCTTACAGGTGATCGTACAGATTTTAAAATATGTCATGAAGCAGGGTGTCCTGAGCTGAACCGCATTGGTTTTAGCCTCAAGGACCCCCTACTTCATGATACAGGCCCCATTATGGGGTGCCGCTATCCCCTGTGCTTTAAATCTCCAGCATCACGTGACTGTGGATTTCAATCCGCGGGGGGATACCGGCACCCCAAACGGGCATGTCTCTCATGAAGTAGGGGGTCCCCAAGCTGAAACCAATGGGGTTCAGCTAAGGAGACCCCCTGCTCATGTACACTAGTATCAAACGCCACTAACAATAAAATAATTCATTACCATAGTGGCTATCCGCATGATAATGAAGCTGCTTTAATGTCATTTTTATAAATAGTGTGTGGAGCAGGGGGTCTCCTGAGATGAACCGCATTGATTTCATCTTCAGGGACCAACCTTCCCAAGTTACAGGCCCAGATATGGGGGCAGGTCTCTACTTCTTATTTTAATAACTCGTTCACGTGACGCAGACGATTAAAAATGGCGGCGATACTGGCATCCGATCCCCCATACCGGGGCTTGTGTATCGGGAAGCAGGTGTCCCGAAGACAGAAATCAAAGTGGTTCAGCTCAGGAGACCGCCTACTCCTGCACACTATTAATAAAATTTACACAAAGAGATTCATTATCCTAGCGGCTATCTGCTAAGGAAATCAAGTGGTTAAGGCCGAATAGCAGCTTTTTTGGGGCAATTGCCCCAATAAACATTGCAATATGTACTACCCTCCCCCTGTGCCCCAACAACACGTATACCCCCTAACATACATAAAACCCCATTTTTTAAAGCACAGGAATGTCACTATAGGCCGGCGGGGACCCTGGGTGGTCCCAGCGGTTGACTGGGGTCCTAGGGTGGTCCCCGTGGTTGTACTTGGGTCTCCATGTGGTCCCTGTGGGTGTTCGGCGGCCTCCAGGACCCCTCCGGCATCTTGTATTAATGGTGTACAAAATAAAAAATAATGCTTTTTTCATGGCTCAATCCTTTTGCATACACAATGTTTCGACCTAATAGGTCTTTGTCAAGTGCAAAAAAGTGGCCACTTTTTTACACTTGACAAAGACCTATTAGGTCAAAACGTTGTGTATGCTTTAATAATTTTTTTTTTTTTTTAAATCTGTGTGCCCCGTCTTCTATCCTTCTTGTATGCTGTGGATTGGACGCAGCCGATCGTACATTGATGGAGCACCGGTAACTGTATCAACTCTTTATTATGTTATGTGTGCGCATTTACTCCTTGTCATACTGTATCAATCTCTTTTGCGCCGGCCTTTAACTGGTAAAAGAATGGTGAGTTTTCAGCATGATTCAGTTATCACTGCTTTGTGAATCGCGCTGACTGGCAAAAAACGGCGTGTTGCCATTTTTTGCCTGATCATACAACTTAACGCTGACATTTTTGGGTGATAAAAAGCAATTAAAGCGCGATTCTGCTGTGTTCACTGCTTTGTGAATCGCGTAGCAGCAGGCAGTACGCGCTATAAAGTCATTTATCATACTTAAAACACTTATCACTGCTTTTTGCATAGCCCCCAGTATCTGCGAGACAACTTTTCGGGCTTCCAAACGAAGCCGATCACTCTGTTATTTCGAACAGAGCAACTTTGAAAAGCCTGTCTTAGCTCATCGACTCAACTCATTGTTGGCTTGGAAGGACTTGTCCCTCTCTTGATCAACAACCTTACAGCCGTGGCCCCTTTTTATTCTCCTACATCACCGCATTTTTCCGGATTTTTTTCGAATGCCACGCAGTTCACCGCACTTCACCAAGTTCATGCTCATTCTGACCGCATTTATACCGCATTCATGTTGCATTCACAGCCGCGGTTGATGCGTGGTTGATGGTTTTATTGATAATGTTTCGGATTTAATTGGTTGCAATTCTTCCCGTATCCGCCAGATGGCAGATATTCATGAATTGTAATGCGCATGCGCTTCAGTATGTGTCAACTGCAGGTGTTTTTCGTTTAAAAAAAACCACAGTGGTTCTATTATAAATTGGCCTTGGACTAAAGAAGAGGTTCAATAATAATGTATCAATTTAGGCTTTTCATATTAAAGAAAGACAAGCAGTTTCTGTGTCAGGTATTGTCCAGAGTCCCCGCCATGAGTGCACAACCGCCCGTGTTCCAAAAACCAACAGAACGTACCACTTATTTAATATGGGCCGCGATTAATGCAACAGATGATAAGATGGCAACAGTTGGTCAATTTATCAGTATTTTATCGAAAACTATGACTTTTAACAATTTTCGCCAGATGCTCATGTGTGGAAGCGTGCAATAAGGAAAAGTTATGTAGCGATCCATGTTTTTTTCATATTAGTCCCGATTTTATGGAGGGTATTGGTGTGTATCACCGTGTTTTTTTCGTGTATCTATGACATGCAGACGGCAAAAGGCGAAAGGTCGTGTTAAAACCACGTAAAAACTCAGTCGCTGGCAAGCAATGTGCCAGCATCAGCATCGCTTCCAATAACGGTCCGACCGTCAGTGACAACCCTTGCTGTCTGTCCACGCCGGATACCGGCAGCCTGAGCCGGATTTCGCGTACATTTCGAGCAAGCTTGCTGTACCTAAGCGATTTCCATCTCATCAGCTGACTACAGGTGTAGCATGTCCCGCTGTCACCTGTAAACGACGTGTATGATCAAGAATACGGGACTGGCAGTGGTCCGGCGCCAGTTTGATTGGGAAATTCTATAGTGAGTAATGTTGCCGTATTTTATTCTGTTTTTTTATTTTGAAAATATCAATATCAGTGCGATTCAAAAGTCAAGCGATTCTCCTGAAAGCAATATCATTGGCTGACGGCGCTTCTACAGTAGATACTGCACAATTGGTGAAAAGCTAGGCGCATGCGCATTGGAACCTTCTTGAAACCATACTTTATGCGTGTCATCATATCGATGGTAGGCACATGCGCATGTGAACAGAAGACGCCCCTCGAGAAAATTATTGGTGGGCTGACTGTGGGAACTTCTTTAGTGACTGACCATTACAGTAAAACTTGTACTTTCTGTTTTTCCTCCAGAAAAGAAAACTTTGTCACTCATGCGGAAAACGCAAATGGAGGATTTCGATGGATAATATCGCTTTGTGTACAATGCCGCACATTGCTGAATCGGATTAAAAAAAACACCCACCGGTCTACAGTTTAGTGGCCGATGTTTATTGATTAGGATAAATACCTTAAACAGTATGCTGATGTTTTCATACTGTATCCAATACTTTTTATATATACTGTTATAATAAACCCGAAAAAATAAAAGTATGCATTTATTCTACATGTATTATGTTAGTATGGTTTCCAGTCAGCATAACGGCACAACATAATGGTGTTATTTAAAAAAAATTATTTCTTCATAAAATTTAAAAAACACACATCTCCTTTATTAAAGTGCATAAAATCAAAACATTTACAGTAGGATGGTGTCAGAACATAAGTCAGGCCTGCACAACTCCATCCTCGATGGCCGCAAACAGGCCCAGTTTTCAGGACAGCATTGAAAACCGTGCCTGTTTTGCAACCCTCGTGACTGAAATTGTGCAGGTCTTGTGTACAGTAGTAAATACATTTCTTTATTATACAAGTAAAACACCAACACTCCTTTATTAAAGTACAGAGAGTCAAAACAGTACAGTACGCACAGCACAACAGTATGGTGTTTATTAAAAAAATATTTTTTCATAAAATTTAAAAAAACGCAACATCTCCTTTTTAAAGTGCAGAAAGTCAAAACATTTACAGTAGGATGGTGTACAGAACAGTCAGTCAGACTAGCTCCCATCCCAAAGAGGATTACACGCAGCACAGAGAGCTGATGCTCGGCTAGGACTAATTAAAAACACAATGGCAAGCTTCAGAAATGAATGACTCTGTAGAGGTTTTCTGTCGAGTAAGGGTTTTGAAATCCTTGAGTGAGCCTTGTGTGTGTGCGTGGGAGAGGGGGGCACAGGTACAGCTGCATGAATGATTAATTGTACGGCAGTTCAAAAATTACATAATTTCAAAGGCAGGCCATGATAATAATTGATCCCTACACCCCCAAATACAGTACAAAAAGCACACAAATCAACCATGGTAGTCAAACGCACAAGGTCGCAGTCAAAAGCTAAAGGACAGATTGAATATCGTAATATCAAGTTGTGTCTAGGCGGCTTGTGAGAAAATAAAAAATAAAAATGAGGAGAAAAAAAATATATATATTTTTTTGGTCACTCACTCTTGAACTTTGCAAGCAAGCATGGTGAATTTACAGGCACATGCGCAGTAATCATCAGCTATGTACTGTAGCTCCCATCCCAAAGAAGATTGCACGCAGGCGCAGAGAGCTGACGCTCGGCTAGGCAGATTAAAAACCAATATGGCAAGCTTCAGAAAATGATGACTCTGTAGAGGTTCTGTTGATAAGAGTTTTCAAATCCTTGAGCGAGCCTTGTGTGTGTGCGTGGGGGAGGGGGGCACAGGTACAGGTGCATGAAGGATTAGCTGTACTGCGTTCAAAGAAATGACTATTTTCAAAGCAGTCATCATAATAATTTGATCCCAACACACCCACAATACAGACATTAAACACACAAATCACAATGTGCAGTCAAAACGCACAGGGTCGCAGTCAAAAGCGACAGCACAGATCAAGTTTGCTCTAGGCAGCTTGTGGGAATAAAAATAAAAAATCACTCTTGAACTTCGCAAGCAAGCAGGAATGTGATTGAACCAGAAAGACAACACATTCAAAGGAATGGTGTGGGAGAGGTGTACTGCACTGTATGATACGATAGAAGTTGAAAATGCATTGCAGTAAATTTTCATGAGTGTGTTCGGGGGCGAGCGAGGGGAAGCGCTGTATATGCCGAAATGTGATACTGTTAAAGCACATGCCTATGCGTTTCAACAATTTTCAAATGAGACATACGTAAGCCTGCAAATGTATGTATAAATATGCAAATTTACAATTACTGCGGCGTGCACAACGCAGACTGTGTACTACGTAGGTTGAACTGCTAAAGTATTAGACTCGAAGTCAACACCCTCGCAAACGCCCCCTGAGTTTTTAAGACGGTATGCGCGTTATTTCGACAGTGATAATAATGCTAATATTACGAGCGATAATACCGCAATATACTCCGGAAAAAAAAATGCAATCTGTCTGCAGTTATCAGAGTTGGCGCCGCTATGCCCGCACAAGGGCTAAAGCGGCCACCACTGTACATACACACACGCTGTGGCTAATCCTAAGAACGGAGGGGGGAAGGAGCAGTCAATCGGAGCATGGGAACTCCTCCACATCACGCCAGTCGAAGAGGGGGCTCGCCCCTTCGGGGACGTCAGAGGAGTAGACATACCCTACAGAACTCGAAAAGCCAGCTGAGTGGAAATATTTTTTAGCCAAAGGGAGACAGACTCTATGGCTGCATCCTCCCTGCTAAACTCATTTGCCACCTGCAGGCCGCTCCACCTGTCTGGAAACTACAAAAGTTGTCCCCGCAGGGTGCACTTTGTAGTCCGGACCTTTGCATTCACCCTTCCCATCGCCCACAAAATATTTTCAACACGTACCTCTTGACATCCTCTCCCCTTTAACTACAGACCCTATGCCGACTGCTGGCACCTTAACTGGATGCCCGGCCAAGCTGCATATCCGCTTATAAGAAACGTATCAAACTAATAAACCATACTTATATATGGGGACTTGGGGAGAATTCATGACTGTAAGTGACTTAGCACTGGGATTTGGGCTCGAAACTCAGGAGTCTTGGGGACGCTGGACCAGCCCGGTGTAATTTCTACTCTTTACCAGCAATAGTGCCTGCATGACGGTTAGAATGAAGGTACTACCGGTAGCTCCGGATCCCAAAATCCTGCAAACAAACATTGCATTCTTACCCAAATATCCCCTAACCTTACACACAGCAAGTTTCATGAGTCTGGGGTAAAAGGGAACATGGCAAGTGAAAAGCAGGGTTCACTTTACCTTTTAATGTAAAGATAGCTGGCCCCTGGCTTAGTTGCTGGATAGCTGTCAGGGACCCAAGGGCAATTAGAGGGCCTACCTTTATTATATATTGAATTATTATTATTATTATTATTATTATTATTATTATATTTTGGTATGCTGGTTACCCTGCCCATCACATGGCAAAAAGAGATTTTACATTTTAGGATTGTTAGCGTTTTCATTAATTAATTGTTTTTGTTGGCTTGTGGTTTTAATTATTAATAGTTTTGGTGGCTAGTGCTTTTATTTATTTTCATGATTGGTTGGCTAGTGTTTTTAGTCTTGAATAGTTAGCTTGGATAGTTGTTTATTAATTGTTTTTTAGTTTTTGAATATCATAATTGTAATTGTTTAGCTGTGTTTGTGATATAAACATTTTAGTGAGTTACAATTAGACTATTTAGTTATTTTATTGTTGGGGGTGTGAGGTGCTTGTGGTATTTATTTTATATTGTTTATTTTTGGCCTTAGTGATTTGTATTAGGTTGACCATTAAATCTATAGTTACTTTCATGCCCATATTATATGGTATGAAATAGCAGTGTGCCAATCAATGGGTAGAGGGTGGTTATAGTGCCCTTGGGTGGGTGTTTAGGCCTCCGCGGTGTGGTAGCGGGGGAGGGTGGATTAAACCCATTTAATTACTAGTACGTTAATTAGTCGCTAAAGATTAAGGGTTAGGGGCCATTAGATGTATTTTTTCATGTACACTTGCTGGCATATGGGACCTGGACCTGGAGTATGCGACGAGGATGCCCTTCATGATGGCAGGGTAGTAGAAAAGTTTTTTCTTATTTTGCTGGCTAATGTTTGATTTATATAATGGAGCACATGAGCTATTATCCATATTGGATAAAGTTATTTTTCCCATTAATGTGCTGTATTTGTTGGGGGGGGGTTGTTTGGGATAGAGGAGGTGGGTATCTATTGTTGTTGTTTTTTTAATGTTTATGTGGGTAGCAAGGATGGGCGAGTTGCATTGGCCCTTGGTGGTGTTTTATACTACCGGGTGGGAAGCGGGAGGGCTTAAACCCTTTCATTACCTCTAGCTTTTTAACCACAAGGTATGAAGGGGTTAAATCCACCCCAACCCCCTCCTCCCCCGCCATGCATAAACACCCCCAAGGGTCAAATACCACCACTTCACCCACCCATGTCTACCCACAATAAACTGGCATTGGTAGTTATCCCCTTCATTTCCTTAGCGTTCAGCCACTAAGGTAATGAAGTTGCCTGTAAATACATTTTTATTGCATGGGATTCATTCCGTGGGTCTCCGTGCTAATATTAATGGTATCATCTTCTGGAGACTCCCGGCATCAATTCGATGCCGGATTAAGCATTTTTTTCTAGTCCTCTCTCCCCTCACCTTCTCAGCAGTTCCTTCCAAGCCTCCGAGCCAACGTTTCCTGGCATGAGGATTTTGGGAGAAACTCATCATTCTAGAGCCATGATTAGCCTCAATAAACTACTCGACTAGTAGAATTGCACGAGTTTCAGAACCTGCTCATCCAGAGATGTGGTTTTGGATGGCTGAAAAAATGGGGATTCATGCCTTTATCTCACACTTATAGAGGTTACAGATTGCAGTAGGCTTTTGGTCAAAAGCCTCTATAAGTGGGTTATCAAGACTTATAGATATGCCCCATAATCGCTTCGGCAGAGATTTTAAAAAGTTTCCATTAAGAAAGGTAGAAAGACTTTATTCCTTGTGTGTTTTTTTTTCCAGATAGCCTTTTTGAGTTCCTGACAGATTATATAGGTGGTAACAGTGTTTCCCTGGGCCCTTCTGATCCTGACCCCATAGTGAGAAACTGCCCCAGTTGCAGTCTGTGTAGTGTGGTGCACCTGCTGGCTCACAGGACTCTGAGTCTCCCGCTCATTGTATGGGGATTTCACCATGACAGGCGCCTGAGGTAGTGTGCTGAGTTCTACTCACAGTTGGTACAACGCGCCTCCCTCTCTTCCAATCCCAACGATAGCAGGGAGGATTGTTTGGAAGAGAACTCCTGGTTGTCATCTCTTCTGCTGATAACTTCCAGTCTCAGACAGAGGGTCTCTTGAACAAGGCATCTTTAATTGCAGGTCCATGGCAGATTGCCCATCATGCGCCGACACTTAGCCGCACATCTGTTAGCTGCATTTCATTAGGAAGGTTCCTCCTAACTTCTTTAATCAGCCTTGTCTTTTCCCCCTCTCTCCTAGGCAGACTACCACTGTGCCAGACCCTGGACACAGTGTGTGTATCAGCTTGTCACTTGCACTTAGCTGCACAGGCTTTCAGCTCTTGCACAGGACACTTGCAGTGTCTGACTCCTTATCTGAACTCCTGGACTGAACTTGAACAACTAACTTTTGGCAGTGCTGTTCAATAATATAGCTCCAGAAAGACCCACCTCTGTGTCACTAACAGTGGACATAGACATCTTGTCACTTCCTTTGCTACTATCTTCACATCACAGTGTTTTGAGGGCAAACCTCCATGATGACTACAGGCAACCTGTTCACTTAACAGGGATTACTGTCAGCATGAGAGAGCTATGTAGGCACCATTTTACACATGGCTACTGGACTATGAAAAGTTTTTGAACTCCCTGCTTATCAATTTAGGGTCAAAAATAAATATACCTTCCTTGTTAGGAATACCATAATTCTATATTCTTTTTTTTTACTTCTTGACTAGCATTTTTTTTTAGCTTTGTTCCTTTTCAGAAAGTTTAGCTACAGTCCAATGCATGACTTTTGCTGCTTCAAAACTAACACTAACCTTTATTCTCCCTTGGTTTGAATGATCTGTAAATGTATCATAGTTTGAGTTAATTTTTGAGAAGATCCTAGCAGCTCAAGTTCTTGGTCCGCTTTTCAACTTGAATATGATTTTCTTTTTTTTCCAGCAGAGAGTGCTATGAATTTCCCAGGATCCGGCCTTATAGACCTCCCAGATAAGAATGTGGAAGATTTAAGGGAGAGTTTAAATTAAAGAAATTCTGAAGTTCTTTTGAAATATCAGTAACCGTATTTGGATTTGTAAATAATTATTAATTAAAACATCCACGACTGGATTGTATTTAACGTGATATTGTTTAAAGCTGCACACGCACAATATCCAAATCACGCTGCACACCAAGCAATGTGTTTTCTAAATAAATCAGTTTCTGTATATGAGAAAATATTAAGCATTTATTTTTTAAAACAACTCTGAATTACATGTTTTATATTAAATGTAACAAGACCATTTTTGTGTTCTATAGCAACATTTACAAAGACACAGAACAGAGTCAATAATCCTGCTAACCGCCATTTAGTGAACCCCTTAGCCGAATTTTTGCCGACGATCACAGGATAACAGATCAATCGGCAATTTAGCTAATTACTTACCATTGTTTGTATTGAATTGGTGCACTATCAAATGGGGAAAAAAAACGGCAGCTTGGACTGCTGCCTTAATTTAATAGTAACTTTCAGTGGCTGACCACGCTGATGGCATGATGTCCCGCTCTTGTTAAATACTCAGAGACAAGACTCTCTATGTATGTGATCAAATCTACAATAAGCACAGTATTGTGGCGGAGGGATAGAAAGATAAATCTTTGGTGGTGGGATGTATCACTCACCAGTGTCAACTTGACCCAGGAATATTGTTAGCTTTTTAAGGTCTCTAGAGAGGCACCACCGAGAGGTTTATGGGAGGCGTGAAGTAGATTTGTCTAGAGATGGTTGAAGATTGTATTTGTGGTCACCCTTTAATTAATATTTTCTGTTTACACATCTAATTTATGTTACTAGATTTTTCAAAGAAAACGTTTTGGTGCTATTGGAGCATATGCATTACAATTGTGACTTGTAAGAGTTCAAAGTACCCATTGCTCTGATATATTTGCTTGTCATGTCTCTAAGTAGTGTCATGGTAAAATTGATATCTTTATGTATAAGGTATTGCTGCTCCATTGTTTTTTGTAATCGCCCGATTCTTCATGATAATACAGGGATGTACATTACTAAAAAGTAGCCTTTGGTCTTTTGTTCTTAGGTGGTCTCTTTAAAAAGCACTTTATCACTTTGAATTTTTTTATCCTCTGACAAACGCCATCCTTCTTTTTCTAGGTGTATTTAGACCATTGGTATTTTGTGAGATGATATGACTGTAGGTTTTTTTTTTTTGTGGTGCAATGAGGATAGAATGACATTCAAAATATTTTGAAATACATACTACAAGTGAGAACCATTTTTGCAGGTAGCAAGTAGCATAAACAGAATACCTGCCTCCAAACAGCCAACTTGTTGTAAAGCCCTAAATTGAGAGACAGGAGCTGCTTTAACCCTGTGGGAGGTCAGTGTTAAGTCAGGAGAGCTGAGTGCTGAAGAGCTGCTGGAAGGAAGCAGTCCCTATGCATGTGGTGCCAGACACTACTCACCTGATTCACTTGGTTCTGGAGATGGTGCTTCACAGGTTGTCAAAGGGTTTTTTAGTCATAATTCTAGAAGTTGTGTGTGGCAATCATTCATTTTTACCATTGTTCACTCAAGTTCTAGTCCTGTTCACCATTTGTCTAAAATCGTTCATGAGCTGGCACAATTTTGAATGGTTGGTTATCCTTGCCAGCAACGAGTAGCCCAGGCCAATGAATTACCTCCTAGAATAGAATGCAGCCAAATCACCTTAGACTGATCAGTTGTTTTATATACCCGTACATTGGTTTCATATAATTGTAACCGGCCTGTGTGGGAAATCCAGCAATTGTTTGGGATCTCCATGATGACGCTCCAAAAGAGTATAGTATGTTATACAACACATTCTTTGTGGCAACAAGTGATCTGGTACACTCCCCTTAGCGTTGTCTCTTGGGGTGGTGGTGTTTAAATTACTACACCCTCCGTAGGGGTTTCACAATAGGTTGGACATAATATTAGCCAATTTGGCCTATAGGGCATTAACTCAAACGGAAGTAGTAGCATTCTCCTGATGGAATAGTCCAGCCTCAGCCTTTAACTCGGACAAGACTTGGGCAATTTGCCGAATATTCTTTCTACAGTATATCCATCACCTCCGATGTGTCAAATGGCTGCTCAACTGATACAACTCAGTCACAAAAGGACACAGGGTGGACCAGAGGACTCCCATCCTCTAACCAGGGCAACCCCTACCCCCTCCAATGTATATATAGTGTCAGGATGCACCCAGTTCTGTTATGAAACAAATAGAACGGTACCGCAGAGTATGAAGAAGGATTCTAGATGTGAGAGGGTTCCAGATTCAAGGAGTAATCCAACCAGACCAAGGAAGGGTCTAATGCAGGAGGCATCCAAAGTGTAGAGCAAGAGTACCGAGGAGGCATGTTCCTGCAGGTCGCCCACAAAAGGAACTGAGAGGGCCAGATCGCACACAGTAATCCAGCAGTGAGATGGGTATAAAAACAAATACTGTAGTATGTCTAGTAGCAAGAAAAGGTGCCAGGTAACAGCGATTCCAGAAGGACAAAGTATTCTGTTGCAGCAGCAGGAAATAAAGCACCTTCCTGTTTATATATAGGTTGAAAACAAAACTAACTGAGCAACGTCACAATAACCCCAGACAACTGGAGTGGCCCATAACATACTACATCCCTTGAAATCGGTGGGTATTTTGCATAATAATCAGTCGGGTATACAAAGCCTATTGATTATGTCTTCATTCTTTGTACTGTACTTAACGTTTTACTGATCCTGCCCTGAAACTACTCTGACACCTCAGGGCTCAGTCTATTATTATTATGCAAGTCCTTCATTCTGCTGGATATAGACCCGCCTGTTGTCTTTCTCCTCCTAATAGTGGTAAATCGAATTTTAATCCTAATAGAGGTATATTAGTTTATATCTTGTATGTTAGGCCTTGCTGAACAGGTGTCCTGCCTTGTCATGGCTCGCAAGCTTACCAACGCTTTGGACAAAGTTTAACTAAATGACCCTATTTCAAGAGAATATATAAGTATTTACTGTGTGTTTCTCGGTCATGTTGGATGTAGCACATTGGGCTTTCTTCTGTCCTCAAGTCTTACTGCCTGCTCCACCATTGGATCCTACCCTCAGTTTTGAAACCACGCATTACTGGTGCCAATAGTGGAGGACACTACAGGGCACCAGATGAGCTGCAACACATCACTTTATTTAATATTATTGTAATATTTATATATCAAGTGCCGGGTTATTGTTTCCCTTTGACCGGGTGGAACATCATTATCCAGCAAAATATGTGTAATTTTAGGCAACTCTCAAAAAGTGTTTTTAGAGATTAGCCGCCCATATGAGAGTACGATGTAATTTAATTTAGAGTGATAGGTTAGAACTGTCTCTGATTGTACTCCCTCCAGTGAAAATCAAAAAACAATTATCACGTCAGGCTGATATGAGTTTCCCTCGCCATAGAGAAAGAGATGAAAAGGAAAACTATGAAGGATGAATACTATTAAGTGGTTGTATTGCAGTGAGAGAGTTGATGATAACTATAGTAATCCTCTGTGCCGGCAGTCCAGCTTGGCTACCACACTAGTATACAATTGATCATGTCATTAGCACAGTCGCCACAAGCTGAATTCACATTCCTATATTTCTATATTTTAAAGTAAATAACAACACAACAAACCCACCATCATACTCTCTTGTCCGATTACAGAATATCACTGTAAGGGAACATAGATTAATGCCACCTTTGTCATTATCATCAAGTATTCCTTAGCCCGAGTAGTAAACTGTGAGGAAAGGCAACAATAATATTAACTCCCAGCATCACACATCATTACACAACATAAAAACCCTTGCTGAGAAGGAGAGAGTCATGATGATGACATGAATGATGATGATGAATAATTGGTGGCGGTAGGGGTGCAACATAGAGTAACACTAGTTATAGGGAGAGGACAGCTTCTAGAATGCTCTTGAATGTAAGCAGTAGAAACATCTATCCTCTCCTTATAAAGTTTCATGCAGTACCTTTTAATCAAGGTAGACAGTCCCTTAATTTCTTAATCTTTCCAAGATCAAGAGTGTGGACTTTTTTCTTAACATTGATGGTGAATGATGATGTTGTCACTGTGATTTGTCTATGCCATTGTGAGGTAAAGGGCATAATCAATAGCACAGTGGAAGAACGGGAGGATTGTCGCAAATTCCTGTTAGTCGAACAATAAGGGTTTTGATGGTGAGGTCAATCGTGATTGAACTGGTTACTGATGATGGATATGCAAATATGATATTGATGATAATGATGAGCCTATTGAGCCTGCTCAGATTGGTACTGCGGTAGTCATACGGCATCGGGCCACACCATGGCCATTTTGGTCTAAATCCCTTACACACCGAACCATTGGTCCTAGAGCTTTTGATAGGTGTGCATGTTCATAGTTCACATGATAGAGCTTTTTGCTATTAGCAAAATGTGGTTTAGTCCAACTGTGGTGTACTACGCTTTTTAGAGGGCAAGGGCTTTAGTATAGCTATTTAAAATCGCGTGGGGGTTACTAGAAAAAAAATCAATAAGTAATAAAAGATTGCAAGGTCATATAACTATGTGCCATTTTTGTCAGTATTTTAAATGAAATTGCAAACATTTTTGCAAATGAATTCCTTCGGGGGAAATGGTATAAAATGAAATGGACCACAACATCACACATATTTCTCATTCTTGACCAAAGGGAAATTTAAAAAATAGAGACACTAGGCGGAATCTCGGAGCTTATAGAATATACCCTATCTGTACGATCTGACACAAAGTCCATGAAGCTTTGAGAATCTGCCCCATAGAGTAGTGGTAGTATTTATTGCACATTTAAATTTTTTTAAATATGTAGTACGTCATCTTCACAATCTGTATGTGTATTTGTTACATCAGAATATATGACTACCAATCCATGTATCTGCTTTTTGCAAATTGAATTTGAATTTTTTTTAATGTCCTCATGAATTTTTCCTCCATTGACATTATGTATCATATTTGCTTATTTCGGTGAAAAGTTCAAATGTGAATTTATCTGTTCTCAACTGTTTGTTTATTCTTTTACTATAGAGAGAGGAAGAGAGATAGAAGAGAGATTCAGAGAGCGACGATACTAGAGAGAGAGAGGATAAAGAGCTTCCTGAGAGAGAGAGAGGTATCGAGCGCTAGAGATATAGAGAGCTAGCTCGCTCGAGCTCTTCTCTAAGCTCACCTCCTCTCGCTCTGACCTCTCCCCTTTTCCCCCCTATAACGACAAATTCCCTCTTTCAAAAAAACCTCTGTCTTTTACCCCCCATCCACCATCCTCCTCCATTTCACATAGATAAACAACGGCTAAAGCGAAGTGCAAATCCAATGTTTATTTTGACATAGTTATTAAATCCTGCTAGCTGACTGCTGATTTATTGGATTCTTCCATTATCACTGCGCCGGCCTGTGGCCAAACGGATCTCCCTCAAAGCTGAAAGGCAGCCGAGGGAAGCAGCTTATAAGCATAACGCCGCGATAATAGTGGTTTCAATGAAGTGTGAGACTTTTCGTTCGGTCCTCACTGATCCGACCTCACTGCCGGAAATGTCAAAGAGGATTGTGGTGAAAAATTATGGATTTAAACTGCTAGCCTGTAAATGGGTCTATTTCTGGTTCATAACAGTCCCCAAAACTAGTCCAAGAATTCAGTGAGGGGAAAATTAGCGTGAAGCACAACACATGTAAGACAAACCTCATTTGAGATATAATTGCAGCTATAAATACAATCAAAAAGGCTCACTTATGTACAATAAAATAGTGTGTACATGCATTTTTATTCCCTACCAATCTCAACCCCCTTTTCTTTCACCTTTGATGTATAACATTTTTTAAATGTTGTGCATTTATATGATTTTCCCGTTCTATTTTTTCTTTTTGCAACACCTGTGTTAAAATTAATTGACTGTTCTTCATCTCCCCTCCATTTCATACAAGACAATTGAAAAAAAATCAAAGTGCAGTTTGTCTGAAGACACTTTCCCTATGCTTTTTTTTTTCATGCTTTTCTGTTTGAATCCAGTTTGATAATATATGTTAAGAAATGCACAAGATCTTTGAAAAAGAACTAAAAAAACCTTTTTTAAACTAATACATCTGTTAGATCCTTTTGAATCCCAATTTAATGAGGTGCTCAAAGCAAAAAGCTGTATCCTACTGACAATTTTTTCTATGATAACCTTTTCTTTCTTTTTGCTTGAGAACCACTGACATAAATTATATATGTTCTTTTCACCCCCCCTCCTCGCCCCCTCCCCCCTTCTACTCTTTAAACTCTGAAGCAATTTATTGACATGTTCTATACTTAAGTAATGTAATCCCCAAACAGGGCATTAGTGCCAATAATGCCCCTGGCTGGAATGAGTTGAAGGCCCTAGGCGAAGCCGAGGGACTTTAACCCAGCCATGGGCTTATGGCCAGTAATGCCCGGTTTCTGAGCGGATTATTTACCGATTATATGCTAAATGTAGGCTTAATTTTAATTTTTCATAAAACAAAGATACATTTTTGTAGTCATTGATTTTATCAGTGTAATACCTGTTAGGAAAAAAGTAGTAAAGTAGAAGATGAAGGGCTGAGGGGCGTGAGGGGGGAAGAGGGAAGGCAAAGGGGGGGGAAAGAGGGAGGTGAGGGGGCGGAATAGGGAGGCAGGGGGGGGGAGAGAGGGAGGTGGAGGGTGGACGAGAAGGCGAGGGGGAGGAGAGAGAGTGGAGGAAAGAGGGGGAAAGAGAGAAGGTGAATGGTGGGGGGGAGAGAGGGCGAGGTAAGAGGGAGGTGAGGGGGTAGAGCTCTTTTTCTTTGTCCTCCGCTCCTTCTTCGTGTGTTCTTTCTCTTTTGCTCTTTTTTCTTATCTCTCTATCTATCATTTTTTCTCTGCGCTCTTTTCCTTTCTTCTCTTCGTCTCCTTTTCGTCTTCTCTTCTCTCTTGTTTCTTTTTTTCGTCCTCTCTACTTTTCTATCGGTCTCTCTCTTTTTTTCCTTTCTTTTTGTTTCTTTATTTCTCTCTTTTTGTCTTTTTCCTCTTTTCTTGTTTTCTCCCCTCTCTTTTCTTGTTTTCCTTTTTTTCCCTTTACTTTTGCTCTTTTTCTTTCTTTTTTCCTTTTTTTATTCTCCTCTTGGGGGACTGTTGATGTAAACTACACTAAATAAAAAGAAATACAATTACCCTTAGATTAGCCTGGCAATATGTGGTGAGATAGTACTTTGTTGCAAGCAACAAAGTGCCAGTTGGGATACCAGCTTCTGCAGCACTACAGCTGTGAGAGAAAAGGGGAGAAGAGGCGTCTTTTGTGCTCCGTGTTTCAGGTGTTCCTCAATGAGGAGAGAGGCAGAACTGCTGCAGTTAAGTTTTAAAACTTGCGTTTTTTTTTCTCAGCGCGAGCCCGCTGCATTTTTGTGTGCTTTGATGTGATTGGCAAGTTTCAAAAATTTCCGGGCCATTACTGAATGAATATGCCTTGAATTCTGACCAATCATAAGAGCAGGGATTTCAGTAATGCCTGGAATTTTACTGCTTTAGCCTATAATGAGGCCTAAAGGTCAGTGTACAGACATTATCAACTTACGAGAGAGAGTGCCCAAGCACTGACTGGCCCTGAGGTTTGAAAGCTGGGAGGGAATCTGTTTCAATTCCTGGTGTTGGCTCCTTGTGACCTTGGGCAGTCCTTCATCTCCCTGTGCTTCATGCACCAGAAAATATAGATGTATCTACACTGAGCAGGGAGCTGTCCATGCAAGATGTCCCTGTACAGTTGGGGGTTACGTCAACCTAGCAGTGCTTTACAAGAGCATATTTATTAACGTGTTTTTAACCCAAGTTTTAAAAGCCGATGCAGGTAATATAATTGCATTCTAATAGCTATAGTAAGGATAGTGCGCCCCTGAAGACAATTTGATTTTAAATGGCATTAATTTGGATGTTCTGCTTAAAATTAAACCCCATTAATATAATAGTTCAAGCCTGAATGAAATACCTCCTAATAAAGGATATTTCGGTTTGGTCACTGAGTTAATTACTGGTGAGGGACGTCTTGTAACAACCACATAAGAAAACAAATGAGAAATTATAGATTAAGGTAACATAATCGGCCGACTGTTCTTTGTAAATGTGTATAAAATTAATTGAATAATAAGTGTTGTTGAAATTATGAATACACGACACATACATACTATTTTTGGGCCATGTATTTTAAGATGTACTGTGTAGGTACAGGTATTTATTTACAGATGTAGCAAGAGGTACTTCTCTTACCCTGTGGCAAGTGGCCCAGTGACGATAAACATGGATTTCACTCATAAGGCTGGACTCCTCCCGCAGTTTGCCTCTGGAAGATACTGTTTTACAACAGACGCCCAATTTATATATTTTTTTTGGCTCTGCTCCATCTACAATGGCCCCATATTACAATCAAAGGTCTTCCCATAACCTCCCCATGTCATTCCTTACCCCCCCCCCACCCCACGAGGTCGCGTACATTTTTATCATCAACATGCACTTGCCAAATAAAGCACTTTTTTAAACAACATCAGATCCATAAAAAATATCGTACCTGATAAAACAAAAAGAGTCCAAAATGTCATTATTTTTTTGCTATTTATCCAACCAGGGAGGTGGGGAGAGGATGAGAGGAGAATGGAAGGATGATGAAAAAAGGGAGTAGGGGTTGCGGGGGGGAAAGAGTTGTAGGGGAAGGGAGGGGGGGGGGCGGTAGAGGAAAGGAAGGAAATTCTCTTTCACGTTCCAATATTTCAGCATGTGAGAATGCCAGAAAACAACCGAACAAACCATAGTCTCCCCCCCTCTCCATTGTTTTCGTTAGCCCTAATCTTATCACTTATTTTTTATTATTTTATTATTCTCATTTCTCTTTTAACTCTTCCTCGTCTTTATCCTCCGTTGCTCTTTTCCCCCTTCTTTGTCCTTTCTTTTTTTTTTATTTTTTGTGTGATGGGTAGGCCGTTGTTCATAGTATGTTTTGATTTATTTATTGGTGGAAAAGCGGTGTGGGGTGAAGGGTGGTAGTTGCCCCAGGGTGGAAGTTTAGCACCTCGGTGGGTTTGGGGGAGTTAACTCTTTCATTACCATAGCGGTACAACAGCTAAGGTAGTGAAGGGGTTTTATACCATTCCTTAACCTTCCCAGTCGGCCTAACCACCCCCCCGGCTTCTGCAACGTACCCCATTGCACTCACCCTCTCTCCTCCCCCCCCCTCTCCCCATTTCCTTCTGGCGGTTCATTCCTCCCGGCCCCGTCATTGCATTAGTGGTTAGCCCACTAAGGTAATATGTAGGTTGCCTAAGTTTATTTTTTTGATAACATATTATTGTAGCAGGGTTCTCCCGGAACTCAACCGCATGATCTTCAGGTCCGGGGACCCCGTGCTTCCCAAATTTAAACAGGCCCAATTATGGGTGCCGGTATCCTCTTGCTTTTTGGTTAAATCTCTCCCGATCATGTGGGCCGTGGACGTGGGAGAATTTAACACATGGCTGCTGGTTATATCCATTCACCCAGGGAGCGAAGGAGGAGAGAAGATTAATTGAAAGGAACACGAGGGGCAGGAGGGAAAGGCCAACGGAGGGAGTAGGGGAGGGAATTGAGATTTGCCTCCATAATTTATTGAGTTCCCGTAGTTGGCCCCGGCAGAAGCAGGGGGTCCCCTGATCTGGAACAATGCGGTTCATATTCGAACCCCCTGGTAAATACCTGTTTATTAAAATAAAATCCCTTCATCGTCCCTTTCTTCTCTCTCTTCTTTCTTCATCTCTTACGACAATGGAACCCCGGTAGAATTCACCAACGTTAGTCCCATAAAAATGGAGGGCCCCGCCCCGCTGTGTCATATGATGGGACATTACAGCTTGCTGTGGACCATCTAGCGGAGTGTTTGCGCGATAGCTGCGCTTGTTGTCCTATGATGCAGTCGACAACAAGAAGTTGCAGCGGGTATACTGTACAGTACCTACAAATAATTATGATTTAATTTGTAATAGCACCAAAAAACACTGTACAAAAAAGGGTGGGGAAACAGGGGTCCATCCCTTTCCTTTCCATAGGAGTAACATAGTTGTTGAAATGGTCAAAGCTTTCAAACTTCTCAGAGTCCTTCATCGGAATTATGGCTAAATACAGGAAACAACAATGTTTTTACAGTGTATAAGATGATATCTGGTCATAGGTGAGAATGGGGACATGGGCTCAACAAGAGAATGAATTGCATTGTCACAGCATCACACGCGGAAAAAGAGACAGTTTGGTTGTTGGCTAACCTTTCTCTGACAAGCGGATCTGGCCATAATGGCTTCACCACTGCTTCCCGGTGGCCATTCTCAAAGGTCACTTTAGAACACTTTAAAGAGACGGTTGCATGGAATACAAATTTATGTCAACTGTTTTCGGACCCTTAGGCGTGGCCTAAACCGGACCCCGCATTTTAAACAAAATGAGTCACTACTGACACCATGGAGACCTCTCTTTCCTTCCATGACTGCTCAAAGCCATCTCTAACCATAATATGCTATTTAATGCCCAACGACCGTTTTTTTTCTTCTTACATATATATACGCACTGTAATTTCATTCCTATATACAAATAGGGACCACAGAAATAAGAATCTACACACGACACTAAAGTAAATGCAACACCCTCGTTACAATTTCAACCCTACATCACCCCCTTTGGTTCTACTGCTTCCGACTAGCCCACCACCACAAAGATTATTAAGGAGCCTTTTGTTCAAGTCTGTGGGCACTGTGGGCTCCTTTATACATTTTATATTACATACAACACATGACAACCCCAGGAACACATCCACAAACAACAACTCTTACCTCACTAACAAATTCAGGACCATTTAACACCTCTATTCATCAATCCATACTGCACAGGGGGAGGGAGTGGATTTCAGTCATCCCGATAAACATTCAAGATGCAACTTGTTTGCAAGTTAAACCTTTTTCCCCCCCTTGCTTTATTGCATTGTACCACCACTGGAAGAAGAGATCAGTGAATCTTGAAAAGCTGCCCAAATATAAGTCATTAAGAGTTTAGTAGCCACCTAACCTTGTGTTGTCTATTCAATTTTTCTATTATTAAGCTCGGCTAACACGTATAGATACCTTTAATATATATATAGTGTGTGTGTGTGTGTGTGTGTGTGTGTGTGTGTGTGTGTGTGTGTGTGTGTGTGTGTGTGTGTGTGTGTGTGTGTGTGTGTGTGTGTGTGTGTGTGTGTGTGTGTGTGTGTTTGTGTCTTTGTGTGTGTGTGTGTGGGTGTGTGTGTGTGTGTGTGTGTGTGTGTGTGTGTGTGTGTGTGTGTGTGTGTGTGTGTGTGTGTGCCCCACACACAACAACACACACACACAAACACACACACACACACACACAACACACACACACACACACACACACACACACACACACACACACACACACACAAGCAAAGATTGCAGCAGAAGATCTTCTCTCCCCCACTGTTTGCTCGTTATTCAAATCACATGCAAAGTTTCGCAGCAGACAGGAGCAAGCTCTGAGGAGGGGGAGAGCGGAGGAAGCAGAGTCGGGCTGCAGTGAGTGGGGTGGAATTACTGGGTTAGCTGCTGATTTATGGAGCGTGAGTGCAGGGGGAACGGAGACAGATGGGAGGGGGAACGGAGGAGACAGTGGGAGGGGAACGGAGACAGATGGAGGGCAGAGGGAACAGGGAGATCGAGCGCACCATAATAAAGACAAGCATGAAGGAGGTTGCGGGATTGTTGAGGTGTGCACTCCGCCCCCTGGTGTCCGTAATCGCGAAGCACGCGTACGTACAAAGGGTATGGTGCAAACTAAAAATAAATGTACGTACTTGCGAGTGTACGTAAAGTGGTGTACGTAAAACGGGGTATGCCTGAATATATAAATGGTGTAATAAGTACCTGGTCTCCCATGACAGTGCCTTCTTATTTAACTTAAATGCCTTGCATTTCAATTACCTAAAGAAGCCCATGATATATTACCTTCTGATTCCATTAGGTCTTTTGATATACTAGCTACTGTAGGTACCAACTTTTGTTTAATTTTGGGCTTTAGTGAACAACATTTCAGGAATTGACGTGACATTTCTTATAAAATTGGTTCTTTATGTAATATATGTTCCAGGATTTCTAAAAAATCTTTTATTCTTATCGGGAGCAATTAATCAAATTGTGTTACAAATGTTATTTTTTAATCTTTAGTTATGGGGCCATGCACTAAGCACCAGAAAAAAAAATCGACTGGCTGTTAAATCGGCAGTTTTGACAGAGTTGCTATCACGAGGTAAGCGAAAGCCCAGAATAATGTCATAGCAACATTTGCAAAACTGGCGAGTAGCCGGGACTTGATGATCACCTCTCTGATAAGGGCTCCCGGCGATTTCTTTCTGCTGCAGAGAGAGAGAGCCCCCTCTCCCTGCGCAAATCTGCCAGAGATCAAACATTTTAATATAAAATGTTAACTAGTTTATTGGAGCAGGGGGTCCGGAGAAGAACTCATTGATTTGACGTCAGGGACCCCCTCCATCCCAAGATACAGGCCCGTATGAGGTGCCCGTATCTCCTATGCATTTTATTCCCACAGTCACGTTTCACAGACATTTAAATGATAGGAGATACTGGCACCTATGACAGGGCCTGTATTTCGGGAAGCAGGGGGGTCCCGGACCTCAAATCAACGAGGTTCTGCTCCGGAGACCCCCTGCTGCAGTACACTAGTATTTAAACGCAAATAAAAAATTGAACAAATTTGTTACCGTAGCGGCTATCTGCTATGGTAATGAAGCGCTTTAATGGCATTTTTATTAAAGTGTGCGGGAGCCGGGGGTCTCCTGAGATGAACTCATTGATTCAGCCTTGGGGACACCTTTCTTCCTGAGATACAGGCCGAGATATGGGATGCCAGTATCTCCTTCTTTATTAAATCCCCCGGTAACGGTCGGGGGTGATTTAAAAATGGCGGCGATACCGGCACCCGATGCCCCATACAAGGTTTAACTCAGGAAGCAGGAGGGTGCTGAGGCATAATCAGTGAAGGGATGGAGGAATGAACCCCTAGGATGCTAACCAGGAAAAGTCCATGTAATTGATGTTCAATTCACAACACTTAAATCTTAATTTCCTTCCCAACAAACAGCTTAATGAGCCCAGAAATCATATTCACAATAACTGTGATCAAGTATGTGAATCACTGCATAGGTCACAAACAGCCACCGTCTGAAACACCCAATAGCCTTATATGGATATCATGTATGGGTGTGAGTGGCTAACCCAAGCTTGATTGCAGTAGATAGCACGTTGAAATGTGTAACATGAAGACAAAGTTACTCACTGGTGATCACAAGGAGATCCGGGTGCTGTCGGCATGCTCCTACCAGAGGGATAACGCATACAAGAGAGTAGTGAGTGGCGGTGCAGCTGCCTTGGAGGAAAATATATGAACCAGAACTGCAAAGGTTCTAAGTACAAAAAAAATGTATTGGTGGCACATTAAAAACAGAAGAGAGTAACACTCTTACGCATTTGCGTGGTCACCCACGCTTTATATTTTTTATTAGAGAGGCGGAACAACAGCAATACAGACCATAGAACAGAACGAACATAAGCTTCTCCACCCAAACAATTATACAAAAGATTGCAAACAAGTGTAACAAGCTCAAATCCTTACAATTAAAAGATATAAAGAAGGCCCTGAAATGGACCAAGCAGGTTTTTATGAAAATGGAAATAAGGCGGGCAGACTCTTTGCCACAAGTTAAAAGGGATAAGGAATATACCCAGCATAATATCAATAAAAGCTTAAAAATGAGAAATATTTCAAACTGCAAATTCAACAACAAATTATATCATTTAAGCTCCGGCAAACAACAGAATTCCAGTCTCCCTCTAAAAATGAAGAATAATTACGACAGTGCCACCTCCCAAGGCTAGGCCAGGAGGATCTAAAAAATCTTAATGAGGAAATTTAGCTATTGAACTAATGGAGGTAGCTACATATCTAAAACCATCAAAAGCACTAGGACCAGATCCACCAGTCTCAAAAATCTGTAATATAAAAAAATGAATAGGTATACTGTTCCCAACAATGCTTCCGATTTTTAAGTCCATCTTAAAGGGGAACCAAATCCCAAATTAAATGTCAAGTGCAAACAATTACACTCCTACACCAGGGAGATAAGATCCAATAAGATGTGAGAGCTATAGACAAATGTCCTTGTTGAACTCAGATATAAATACATTTGCAAAATAATAGTGAATAGATTACAAAAAAATCTACTTAAATAATAAACCCAGATCAAATCTGGTTCATCAACGAAAGAGAAGCAATTGGTAACACTCATAAAGTTAAAAACATACAGTATAGAACAAATGCATAAGCATTAAACTAAAGCAATATTATTGTGTTTGGACATCGAGAATGATTTAGACTCGATAAACTTGCAGTTTCTAAACAGGCTTGGAAAGCATAACAGGTTTAAAGGTCCGATTATCAAGGGAATCCAGGCAATATACCGTTCACCAACAGACACCTTAAAATTACAGGGGGCGAGAATGGTGTTATACCATGGGGCGAAAATGGTGTCACCATCTCTAATGGTACAAGGCAAAGCTGCCAATTGTTAACTTATATCGTCTAACGATTGAACACATGGCCTGTAATATGACAAAATATCAATATTAAGGAGATAAAAATTGGTAATGCAACTTAAAAATATAACTTTTGCAGACAAGGTCATACTTATAATATAAAAACCTCAACATCTCTCCTAACCTACAGTCTGCTCTGACAGTATTTGGATATTATCCAATTATAAAAAAATGCAGATACATCAGAGGGCCACAATATATCTCTCCTTAAGCCCAGAGTCAAAATTACTCCAATTGAACTTAATTAAAAGTGGCAGAACACACATTATAGATATCTGGGTATCAATAATTCACAAAAACATACCAGCACTAAAACACATAAAACTACCCCAACTGAGATGATAGCGCATCGAGTCGTTCCCGAAATGAAGCGCAAGAAGGACCTTCTGTGCCTGGAATAGACAATACCGTTACCTAGATTCCGAAGACAGTGATCACCCTGGGTGTAGCGCATGCACCAGATAGTATTATCGTAGTATTGAAAAATGAATAGTTGAGGATGTGGTACGACGTATGGGATATACAATATATGGGGTATAAAGTATATGCAGGACAGATTTTACTAAAATAACGCTGATTCAAAAACAAAGCGCTAGTCCTTAGAGGACCTGCACCAAAATAGGTATTTGTTTGTTCAGATTCCGGCAAAGCATAGCGCGGGCCCTTAAGAATATCAAGATCAACCACCTCCGACTCTTTAAAAACGAGGGAGCGGGGACTAGGCCAGTAACAGTCATCAAGAACCCACAATACATTCCACACAACAGAAAACAAATGATCTCTATATACCATTCCTACACAAATGGGGAGACTATAGAAGCCACATCTAGGGAAAACCCAACAACACTTTAAATGCATGATGGTGGGAAACTAAAGACAGGTGAGGCCAAGGGTCCAAACTAAGCCAAAAGAGATAAGAGACAAGGATTTAACAGTACTGGCTGTCCAAAATTAGTGGAATTGAACAGCGCATACCAAAAGAAGAAATACAGAAGGAGGGTAAGGTGCCTTCCAAAGCAAAAGGCAAAACAAAGAGCACAAATAAGGTATGCGCAAACCCAGGTTTATACCCCAAGGCATCCCCAGCAAACTCATTGAAAATGGAAGAGACAGTCTAAAGAAATTTGGGATATAGCAGGATGTTCTTTAATAACGAAGAGGCCTAAAGCAACAGAATAGAAATCGAGGGACATTTGTCGCACGTAGGAGTAAAAAACACTAGGTTCATAACGATCTGAAACACTCACAAGACAATTTCATGTGAGGCAGAGTGTATAATTTTTCACCAGACATTTAGCCCGAAACCTACCATAGGGAATTCTCTAATGCAGGGAGGGTACAGGCATGGAGGGGGAAGTGAATGTAAGAGGTCTGGCTGAAGTCCAGCGGCGGATTGTAAGCCGGGGGAGTAGAAAGCGCGAACTGAGGCAGATCGAAAGCTAAGAGGAGAAGAAGCAGAGGAAGACTCAAGAGGGAGGAAAGAAAAATGGGATGCAAACATGAACAGACTAAAGTTCAGCAGGAAAAGCGGCGGATAACGAAGTAACAGAGCTAGAAGCTCGCCAGCGAGAGTAATCCCGGAGAGACACGTTTGACCTTGGACACAATCTGGAGGCACATAACGGCTCCCATTGTAATATGCAGTAAACATAAACCTTACGGTGATGTTTCTCGCGACCTAGAATGCACCAGGGTACTAATTAAGAATTAACACAGCAATGGGATGAAAAATAGGCAGTCTCATCAAACGGACATTTGAAAATGCGGGGAATGCCAAGATCCCCGCTGTTGTAATTTGAGGGCAATTAGTTGCCGCTGACAGAATGTCACAGCGAAATGTTGCGGCATTACTTGGAGATTGCCCCAATTTTACAAGAAGTGTTCGGAATTACTTGTGGTGGATCGGTATGTTGATTAAGGACTAACAAAAAATGCTTACTCTAATCATATACCAAGAACTCGCCATAATAATCAGGAATGGATACTGCAAGGAACAACATTGTATGATCAGTGGAAAATGATCATGCAGGAAGACAACATCGCCAGCTGCGATTGGTGCTGATTACCGTATGGGACATACAGAAGCTTCCAAAACTCTCCATAATGCACACTTTTAAAAACAAAGGAGAATATATTACAGAAGTAGCTGTAGTGTTGGTACCTCACACAAAAAAATAACATAAATGTACTTTGGTTGACAGGTGCGGAGGGATTGTGGTGGAATAGATGAACTTAGTTCACAGATGGTGGAATGCCCTAAAATGGGGAGATTACTCGAGAGGCTCAGGCTATAGTAAGAAGATGGTGGTGAATTAAAAATGCCTCAAGATCTGCTGGTTTTTATTCGAAGTAGACCATAGAAGGGTAACCCATACCAATCCAGGATGAATCTACAGTTAACGATTAATCAACAACAGCTTGGTGCTCGATAGTCCACTGCATGGAAAAAAAAACAAGAGCTCCTACCACAAATACAAGTTGTCAACAGGAATCAATAATGACTGTTCTCCTTCACTAAAACACACTACAAAAAATTCGATAGGTTAGGACCATGATTAGGTCGACAAAGGACCGGTGAGGGGATGTGACAACATCTAAATGTGAGACGCATGTGAGTGTTGGAACTGCATTCCTAGCACCTCGTTCCAACTTCTATTTTATTTTCGCCCCCACCAAC
>WSYH01008858.1:0-27712 GCA_036426205.1 Ascaphus truei | reverse complement strand
ACTGGGCCTTGGCTTAACGCTTAATCATTTAGGATCCTGGGTGATGGTTGGAATGAAAATGGGTGAAACATCCGGCACCCCCAAGGAACAACAATGCTCTTGATTTAGTGGATGCAGGAGCATCTCCTGGGTTGGTTGTTAGCCGTCAGCAGTCAGACTCCGCGATAGGAGAACCGCAATACCCAGATTGGAACCCGTCTCGACAGTAAGTAGCGGCAGCAGATGCTGGTAACTCATCAACAGAAGCACAGATAGTAAAACCATTATGGTTGTCTGGACACAGAGATGCCGAAAGCAGCTGAAATGCCGCGAAAGTCCAGTGGAATGGGAAAGGCAGGGAAGGGGAAAATAAAGCTCCAAACACTAGAGCTCCGGCCAGAACCAGATCGAGCGATTTTTGTAGCGGCGCTTAAGTCATCAGGGTCCAGTTGTCACCAGAGTGACGTACGGATTCAGCAGCCTTTATCGGACCACATCTCGTCTAGATTTGGAAAATTTGCCACATCCCATGTGTGGGAGGTTGGTGGCCCAGACTAATGCCCATTGGATTAACACAGAAGGGATCACGGCAATAATTGAGAATTGAAGTAACTAGTCGTAGATACCGTCGTTTACTACATTTTTGTTTTTTTGACTTCAAGATTAATACTTGATCATTGTGAAGACAATCACAAGGAATTTCTGGACAACTCTATTGCCTCAAACTGTAGGGGTAAATAGGCTTTTTATAGGATTGTATAATACCCCAGAACAAATAGTGCGAGAGTATATTGGCCAGACATTACCATTTTTCAACTGAATTTGACATACTAGGAATATTTGTGACAAAAATCCACAAATTGATGGGTTTCTAAATTTGTTTTTCCCAGTATTCATTCCGTGTTGAGAATATGGTCATTTAGGTTTAGTTAGCTCATCCACACAGCTGTTTATTATAAAATTGAACCATTTCCCTAGTTAGTTACTCTAATGTCCCCCTATTTAAGATAAATTATTCCAATTTCCTTACAACAAGGGGACCTGGGCTCTTAACACCATAGCCAATATATCCACTCCCATGGAGATCTGATAACCGGGGAGCATGGTTCTACCAGATCTGTAATAGAGGTGCACATTTGGCTCTACTTAAAAAGTGCTTGACCAAGTGTGGAGGGAGTCACGTCATGATCCTGTGACTATTGGGGAATCCATAGAGAAGAGGAAAAAAAGCCAGGCAAATGGTATTGCAAAAGGGGGTGTTTTACTAGCAAATCCAACGTTCGACTCCATAAGCGTCCATTGTCAAGGTGAGGGCCTCACCTTCTCTATGACCTCTCTGGGGTAGTAAAGGATCTCCCACACCACCACGAGCACTGGCAAATACCTTTATTGCTACGATTCACTTTGTGTGCTGATTACTCTTTGGGAAGTGATTTTTTGGTACTTCCCCTTTCCCAACAAGCTGTGAAATAGGGAAACTTGCGCATATGGGCTTTTTGAATTGATGTTTTAAAGTAGATACTTAAATAAGGCCAGTTTTATAATTATTAAAACAATATTTATAACTATTCCTTGCTTATATTGGGCAATCAAGTGTGCCAGTGAGAAGGAGACAATCAAAAGCGCCAATATTCTTCTAATGAATGTGAGTTGATTCAAACTATAATTTTTCGCCAGAGTGTTCCCCTCGTCATAAGAATCAATTTGCATTAGATCTCTGTGTTGCAGGGTACATGCAAACCCACACACACGGGTTCTCTGATTAAGGCTTCATTATTGAGCCTTAAAAACAACCGCACACAAAAAACAAAATAGCTTCTCTTCAGCATCCAAAACAAATAGCTTCTCTCAGCAGACAAAAACAAAAATAGTCGTCCTTCAGCATAGAAAAACAAGGCAGTTCTCTTCAGCATGCAGGAAACAGACAGTTCAGTTATCACCCATGTACTTTGAAAAACAGAACCTTTATAGCTAGTAGTAATCTTTCAGTATTCCGTCCTGTTCCGACCCAGCTAGCTTGCATGTGTGTACAGCCTGGGGTGGTTGTAAAACACACCTTGATTAGCAGCTGGGGTAAGACTAATTTAAGAAGGCCCTTTCTCAACTGAAACTTACCTCGTTCCATGCTGCACTGCAAGCCTAAACATAGGTTGCAGGTTTATGGCTGGTGATGTTCATTCATTCCGTCACAATCTGCTTTCTACGTTTCGGTTTGCCTTTTGGCTTGCGCTCCTTGGGCGTGTTGTTTGTGAGTTCATGAAATGCCGGGTCTCATAGAGAATTATATGGCTGGGGAACATAGAGGAAAACAAAAAAAGGTGCCTGCAGTGGGAAGAAACACTTGAAGGAAGAATGGACAGATTGTGATACTCCTTTTTCACAGGATAACATTGCAAATAATTACTTTTATCATTATTTAGATGTTCCATACTAAGTTCAAACCTCACATGTTGCAGTTAAAAGTTGTACGATGTAGAGTAGTTGTCTTCATACAATTTATTTTTTACAATTACACATTGCAATACGCCGCGTCCCCGTTTATCCCAAACATCTCCGAATTTTTCTGGGTAGTATTTTCCGAACATGCCACGCACTCCCGCACTTCACAACATTCATGCCCGCATTCGACCGCATTCTGACCGCATTTCATGTTGACCACACCCGCCGGTTGGTGATGTGTGTATTGATTATGGTTTGGATTTACTTGCGGTTGCTGCAATTCTCGCGTATCCGCCAGTGTGCAGATATTCATGAATTGTAATGCACATGCGCTTCAGTATTGTGTCGACTTTAGGTGTTGGAAAAAAAATAACACATTGTTTATTGTAAATGACCTTGGTACTGAAGAAGTTTACAATAATTTGTATCAATTGAGGCTTTTCATATTAAAAAACCTAAATGGGAAGTGTCTGGTTTGTGCTAGGTACTGAAGTTCCCGAGAGGAGTTGCACCGCTGCCAGTCAGTTTCTTGTGTACCAAAAAACCCGACATAACGTACTGCATTATTTAAATAGGGGCCGCGATTAATGCAACAGATAGATGATAATAATTGTTCAAAATGATCAGTGCATTTTATCGAAAACTATGACTTTTAAAAATTTTTCACCAGTGCTCATGTGTGGGAGGAAGTGTGAATGAGGAAAAAGTTTTGTACCCGATCCGGTTTTTTTTTTTCGTATTGAGCCGACACGGTGTGAAAGGAGGGCGCCCGTATGGTGGGTAGCACCAGATTTTTCCGTATATTGATATGGAGGACTTCAAAAAGGCGGAAAGGTCTAGTAAAAGCAAACTAAGAGACAAGGCAGTCGCAGGCAAGCAATGCGCCAGCACCGGCTTCCAATACGGTCGACCGTAAGTGAATGAAAACCTGGTTGACGACAACCCTTGCGGTCATCCCCGGCCCGGAGGACCTGCAGCATGAGGACAGATTTCGGTATACGATCCAGCAAGCTTTGCACCGGTACCAAAGCGGATTTCTAGCGATCCTGACTACAGGTGTAGTAGCACGCTGTCACCTGTCAAACTACGGTTATTGATCAAGGAATATGGGACTGGCAGTTGGGCTCGGCCGGCAGCTGATTGGCAAAAATCTGGTTGAGTAATGTGGCCGGATTTTATTCTGTTTTTGAAATCTCAAGACAAAAAGCAATACTCCTGTAAGCAATAATATAATTGGCTGAGCAGCTTCTACAGTAGATACCTGTACTGCAACAAACTGGTGGAAAGGCTAGGCGCAGCGCATTGGGAAACCTTCTTGAAACGCATTATGCGTGTCATCACATTCTACAGTAGGGCAGCATTGCGCATGTGAACAGAAAGACGCCCCCCGGAGGACAACTATTGGTGGGGACTGTGGGAACCTTCTTAGGGGACCTGGACTGACCAGTACAGTAAAACTGTACTGTTGTGTTTCATCAGAAAAGGAAAACGTTGTCAATCTCATGCGGGGAAAAAAAACAGCAAATGGATAGGGATGGGAAGGGATTTTGCTGGATAATAATATCGCTTGTGTTACAATGCCGCACATTTGCTGAATCTGAAAAAAAAAACGTACTAGGTATACAGTTAGTCACCAATTGTTATTGATTAGGAATAGAATACCTGAAAAAGTAGATGTTGTTTTAAGGAACGTATACAATAACTTTATAGATACCGTTAAATAAACCCGAAAATGAAAGTATCCATTTATTCTACATGCATGTTCCAGTACCATATGTGTATTCTAGACAGTACAGCAATGTTTGTTTTAATTACCTTGTGATGTAGTACTGAGCATGCATACAGTATACTGTACAGTATGCCTGACAGTAATGTACAGTATGTGCTAGAAAATACGTATTTTGTTACAGTTTATAAAAAGGGAGACAATGGAACAAGTTAAAAACAAATCAACATTTTCTTTATTGGTGGAGTAAGTTACACAAAAACTTTATTTACAAATATGCACAATTTAAACACATTAAAGTTTACAGCCAATTCAAAACATTAAACAAGTGTATGGTTTACGGCTAGTGGAAAAAATTTATGTACAGAAAAGTCAAAACATTACAGTTAGGATGGTGGGTAAACGAACAAGTCAGGCGGGCACAATCCAGTCCTCGAAGGCCGCAAACAAGCCCGGTTTTAAGGCATAACCGTGAAAAAACCGGGCCTGTTTGCGGCCCTTGGGGATTAGGTAGGAAAGTGCAGGTGTTGTGTTGTACAGTAAGTAAAATAAAAAACATTTACTTTATTCATTAAACATTTAAAAATAAACGCAACTTCCTTTTTCAAGTACAGAAAGTCAAAACCATTTACAACAACATTTTACCAAAAAATAAAAAACAACAGTTGACTTTTTGACAGTCACGCAAATGACGAGAACCCACCAGATTGTCTTTCCAGGGCCGATATGCCTTGTATGGCGCAATAATGCCCATGATGGAGTCTCGGAAACTGATTTTCATATTAAAGGGTCGTAATTGAATTAAATAGACCCCGCAATTCTTCCATCATAGTCACTTCTTACATTTAGGGGGGGAAGCGCCCTTTTTCAAGATTTCCCTGAGTAGTTACATTGTTGGCCCACCCTAAGTACACCAAGTGGGAACGTGGGTGCTTAAAAAATTAACCAGTGGCATACCCTTCTGGGGAAACAGCACCACATCACCCTATACTTTCCTGAGTGGATTGGGAGGCTCGCGCAAGATGAGTGGCACCGTATCAATGCAAGCGTATGACTAGGTGGGTTATGGGAGAGGCTGGGGCATTGAGGTGTTGAGCGGGGGTCATGTGTGTTGCGGGCAAAGCGAGGGTAGGTTGGTCTGGGAGGAAGGCATTTCCTCCCGGTCTTGGTCGCCGTGTGTCTCTGGAGTGGTCTTTGACAGGCGTTGTAAGGGTTATCCTCCTAGTGAAACGGAATTACATGTACACAAATTCTTCTGGTGGAGGGGGGGGTTTGTTGTTTGGCTCCGGCCGTCGGGTGATACAGGGGCATTGAAACCGAGCAAATTATGTATCCACGCTATGTCAGTCTCTATCTTCTCCATCCGTCGATCCATCTTCTCCATCCGTTGATCATCTTCTGCATACGTTGACCATATTAGAAATGGTCTCTAAAAGAAGATCTATCTTTTACCATAGCATAGTAGCTAGGAGTTCCCAGGGATATTATCCACATTAATCCATCAGCAGGCTCTAACGAGCGGTTCTTGTGCATGGCGTGTTGCCCGCTGTGGAAAATCTGGGTGGAATGGGTACTATGGGGATGAGATGGGGGTTCCCTGGAGGAGAAGACCGGCAAGAGTAGTAGAAGAGGAGATGGAGGAGGGGAGGCGGAAAGTGGATTTTCTTCGGGGGCGTGAAGCGGCAACAGTGTGTTCGAAGAGGGATGGAGAAAGTGACCTGTGGATTTCGGGCTAGAAGCGGCAGCAGAGTCGTATAAGAGTGAAGGGAAGAAAGTTGAAACGTGGATCAAGGGGACAAAAGATTCGGCGTAGCGGCGTGAAGAGCAGTGGAGAATAGATGGGCTGTGGGTTTCCGGGGGTGAGAGCAGTCGTCGGAAGCGTATTGGAGCAAAGTGGCCCGGCGGGTTAGATGGGTTGGCCTTGCCATTGTTTTGTGTTGAGTGTACCTCCTGTATTTCTTCGTGACAAATTAAAACTTAACGTGTATTAAAACCCTTGCCTTGGGGTCAGCAGCAACAGGAAGGTTTTCTTTATAGCCTTAGCCTTGAGCTTTGGCCTTGGGCTTGGAAATGGCTCCTGCCTTTCGGCTTTTTCTGCGTGACAAGAACGGCCAGAGGGAAAGGGCTACAATGGTTCAATAAATCGCGGGGGTTGATCCATGGAAGAGCCGATGGCACACTGACAGTATCTGGACAAGGGCAAGTCAGAGACAGACATCGAGTGGAGGGCTATGCAAAGTGTGTGTAACCCTTTTATGCATTGGCGGCGAGGTAGGTAAAGGTGTAAAAGTGGGCGACTCTAAGGAGTCCATTAAGTAATAAATACACCATCCATTTGTGGATTCACTGCAATGAATACCACATCGATAAACATTAATATACATTCTGTAATTTTTGTATTTCTTATACTCGCAGCAATGCATGCTTGTTAAAAAAGATTTCACAGGTCTTCAGCAGTATATAGTGTAGTAGTATATAGTGTAGTAAGTATATAGTGTAGTAAGTATATAGTGTAGTAAGTATATAGTGTAGTAGTATAGTGTAGTAAGTATATAGTGTAGTAAGTATATAGTGTAGTAGTATGTAGTGTAGTAGTATATAGTGTAGTAGTATATAGTGTAGTAGTATATAGTGAAGTAGGTATATAATGTAGTAAGTATATAGTGTAGTAAGTATATAGTGTAGTAGTATATAGTGTAGTAAGTATATCGTGTAGTAGTATATAGTGTAGTAAGTATATAGTGTAGTAAGTATATAGTGTAGTAAGTATATAGTGTAGTAAGTATATAGTGTAGTAGTATATAGTGTAGTAAGTATATACAGGCATACCCCGCTTTAAGTACACTCACTTTAAGTACACTCGCGAGTAAGTACATATCGTCCAATAGGCAAACGGCAGCTCACGCATGTGCCTGTCATCACGTCCTGAACAGCAATACCGGCTCCCTACCTATACAGAAGCTGTGCGCAAGCGGGGAGACTATAGAGCCTGTTACAAATGCGTTATTTACATCAGTTCTGCACGTATATAACGATTGCAGAACAGTACATGCATTGATAAGTGGGAAAAGGTAGTGCTTCATTTTAAGTACATTTTCGCTTTACATACATACTCCGGTCCCATTGCGTATGTTAATGTGGGGTATGCCTGTAGTGTAGTAGTATATAGGGTTGTAGTATATAGTGTAGTAAGTATATAGTGTAGTAAGTATATAGTGTAGTAGTATATAGTGTAGTAAGTATATAGTGTAGTAAGTATATAGTGTAGTAGTATATAGTGTAGTATTATATAGTGTAGTATTATATAGTGTAGTAGTATATAGTGTAGTAGTATATAGTGTAGTAGTATAGTCTAGTAAGTACATAGTGTTGTAAGTATATAGTGTAGTAGTATTTAGTGTAGTAAGTATATAGTGTAGTAAGTATATAGTGTAGTAAGTATATAGTGTAGTAAGTATATAGTGTAGTAGTATATAGTGTAGTAAGTATATAGTGTAGTAGTATATAGTGTAGTAGTATATAGTGTAGTAGTATATAGTGTAGTAGTATATAGTGTAGTAGTATATAGTGTAGTAGTATATAGTGTAGTAAGTACATAGTGTAGTAGTATATAGTCTAGTAGTATATAGTCTAGTAAGTACATAGTGTTGTAAGTATATAGTGTAGTAGTATTTAGTGTAGTAAGTATATAGTGTAGTAGTATTTAGTGTAGTAAGTATATAGTGTAGTAGTATTTAGTGTAGTAAGTATATAGTGTTGTAAGTATATAGTGTAGTAGTATTTAGTGTAGTAAGTATATAGTGTAGTAGTATTTAGTGTAGTAAGTATTTAGTGTAGTAGTATTTAGTGTAGTAAGTATATAGTGTTGTAAGTACAGTATGTGATAAAAGGGGAAATAATCCTGTAAATATATGGCACGCCATTCACATATAATTATTACTCCGTATATTTATCAGTGGGCAATACCGGCACTTATACCGGCTTTAATATGACCGTCCTGGACTGACTGCGTATTTTGTTAAATGTGCACTCACGTGTAGGACAGAAAACAACCTTTTTGTAAAGAATTTAATAGTCTAAAGGACATCCCTAAATAATACGAACCACGCTAATAGCCAAGATTTGTCCAATTTCATTTATTGAGAAATTACGTTAACTTTCTTAGGGGAAATTAGGAAATTGTTGTCAATCAAGTATTTTCTTTATCCGTATCCCCTCACCCCAATCAGAGAGCGAATAAAGATAAGCGGAGGAGAGAGCGGGCTCTGCCTGTGCAAACTCTTGTAAAAATACAGTGATGTCAGACAGGGAGCAGCCGGGGGGTATCACTCCCCCCCCCCTCCCAAATCTCAGCTTCACATATTCACAAACTCACTTAGAAATATATTTAGGTGCAGTTACAGCCCCTTAAACATGTCACCACCTCCATAAGTACCCTCTGACTCTAGGAGGAACTGCCCCCCCGCCCTGGCCCCAGGAGGGACTGCCGCGCCTACACCCGGCCCCAGGAGGGACTGCCGCCCCTCCACCCGGCCCCAGGAGGGACTGACCCCCCCCCCCCGCCCCTGCAGTCTCGCCGGGGGATACAGGATACGAGTTATTTTGACTTCAGAGGGGTACATACCTACCCCGGTGATCGCCTTCACTTTCTGTGTCTTGCCCAGCTTCAGCGCGATCTTTTTGAGCAGGGACTCGATGTCGTCATAGGGCCCGTCCAGCCCGTACAGCTCCACGTATCTGCACATACCAGGAGGGACAAAGAGGGCGGTCAGGGCAGTGACCGGGCCACTCAAAACACAGGGAGGTCCCACTGGGGGACTGAAACGTCGTTTTTTGTGTCTTCTATCAAATATAGAAAATTTATGATTTACTTACCTGCGTGCTGTCCCTTGATGTCGTGTTGCAACCGGTATCGTATGGTATATATATATATATATATTGTATTGTATGTCTTTATTTATATAGCGCCATAAATGTACATAGTGCTTTAAAGTAGTAATACATGTTGTAATCATATAAATAACAAAAAATAACAAAAAATATAAATAACAAGTCATGGGAATAAGTGCTTCAGACATAAAAGTAACATTAAGGAAGAGGAGTCCCTGCTCCGAGGAGCTTACAATCTAATTGGTAGGTAGGGGAACAAATAGAGACAGCTTCTTTAAGCAAATGTGTCTTAAGGTGGGTCTTAAAGGTGGATAGAGAGGGTGCTAGTTGGATATTGAGGGGAAGGGCATTCCAGAGGTGCGGGGCAGAAAGTGAGAAAGGTTTAAGGCGGGAGAGAACTTTAGATACAAAGGGGGTAGAAAGAAGACATCCTTGAGCAGAACGCAAGGGTCGGGATGGTGCATAACGAGAAATTAGGGCTGAGATGTAAGGAGGCAGAAGAGTGTAAAGCTTTAAAAGTGAGGAGAAGAATTGAGTGTGAGATGCGGGATTTGATGGGAAGCCAGGAGAGGGATTTCAGGAGGGGAGACGCGGAGACAGATTTAGGAAAGAGTAGTGTGATTCTGGCAGCACCGTTTAGGATAGATTGTAGGGGAGACAGGTGAGAGGCAGGAAGGCCGGACAGCAGGAAGTGGCAGTAATCGAGATGGGAGAGAATAAGGGCCTGAGTCAGAGTTTTAGCAGTCGAGTAACAGAGGAATGGGTGTATTTTTGTGATTTTGCGGAGGAAAAAGCGACAAGATTTAGAAACATTTTGAATGTGAGAGCAGAATGTGAGAGAGAGTAATCGAGTGTGACCCCTAAGCAGCGTGCTTGGGCTACTGGGTGAATGATCCTATTTCCAACAGTAATTTGGAAGGAGGTAGTAGGGCCAGGTTTGTGAGGAAGTATAATAAGCTCTGTTTTTGCCATGTTAAGTTTCAGTCGGCGGATGGCCATCCAGGATGATATTCCAGAGAGGCATTCAGAAACTTTGGTCTGTATAGCAGGTGTAAGGTCAGGGGTTGAAAGGTAAATTTGTGTGTCGTCAGCATAGAGGTGATATTTAAACCATATATATATATATATATATATATATATTGTACAGGGCAATAAAGGCCACTAAATAAATGTGTACTAAAGTCATTGTTTTAAATCAATAACGTGTTCCATACATATGTGATTTGATAATAATAATAATAATAATAGCATGTTCTTGTATAGCGCTGCTAATTGTACGCAAAGCTTTACAGAGACATTTTGCAGGCACAGGTCCCTGCCCCGTAGAGCTTACAATCTATGTTTTTGGTGCCTGAGGCACAGGGAGGTAAAGAGACTTGCCCAAGATCACAAGCCGACACCAGGAATTGAACCAGGCTCCCCTGCAGCGATCTCAGTGTCAATCAGTGTCTTTACTCACTGAGCTAAATATTTCAAACCAGTTCAGGTATGGATAAAAATACGTAAAGTTTAAAGTCCAGTAAGATGATCTTGATGGAGCAAACTGCAGCTTCAGAGATGATGTTGCCACATCATAAAGATACCTAAAAGGAAAAAAAGAAAAAGAAGCGCAAGCTCCATAGCGTAACACTGTGACACAAATGTCATCAAGTTTAAAAGGAGACAGTCTCTAGGACCTGCACTCACAAGAGGACAGTGAATAATAGCATGTCAGACCTATATCTCTGTAGAGGTGACATCACCGAATTGGTGTATAGTGTCGGACCGGTACCAGTATGCGGGGGTATGCAGTCAGGTTCTGTTGAAATATTTATCCAAATAGGGCCATCTCTGGCGATGTGGAGCTGTAATTGCAGTCCATGGAATTTCCAGTCTCAGCTGTGTGCGGCTTTCAAACGGTATACAGATAGGAGCTGTTAGGTTCCAATGCAAGTCCTCTTCCTCACACTTGCTCCATCTCTCAATGGTGATGTCAACACGTCCAAAAAGCATCCCAACGCGTTTTGTCATGTGAGTGACTTCCTCAGGGGTGATTGGCTGGTAAGAGTGATCTGTTTAAATCGCCTCCGTTGCTAAGCAATGTATAACACAAATGGCGATTTCGCAACAATCACTAAATGTAATGACATGGCATCACAATTTTGTAACTACTGGGGCTTAGAAGTGGACATGTTTTTATACCAGTCAACCACACAGGCTTGTTTGACGGAATAAGCACACCTACAGAATGCAAATACTAATTCTATTTGATTACTAATAAATTAAGTATAAAATAACATAATGAATTGCATTTAAAATAAACATAACCAATACTCTACTTTGAATGCATAAGATATAGTAATAGTAGGTTAATTATTGTATGCATGTGAAACAGGAAAATACATATAAAGCATATAATTGCATAATATTAAAATACATATAGTAAAGTGTAAACAATATGAAAATGTATCTGACTAACTCAGAATCAATAGACAGAGCTTGCTTAAAATTGATTTATCTTGTTGACTATAGTAAATGCAAATCGGAATGAAACTATCATAGGAATTGTAAACTTATATATAATGATAGACCATATTAGAGTTACTATTATAGAGTTGATATTGTGATAGCCAATTGCTATAAATGAAATTGATAGTGTCTATCAAGCAGCGACAGGATGAGATCGAAGACACCAACTAGCAAAAAGGATTAAGTGATTGATGTATACTACAATCCAAGGTTGCAGACATATATTAGACTAGAATGCAAGTCTCTATGCTCTCGTTTAGGCCAAGCGGTGATAATGTGACTAAGCTGTAGATCCAGTATGATTCCAGAACACAAAGTGCCTTGAATCTATCCCTTCCCAATTTGGAGGCTGGTATAGATTCAATGCTCGCAATTTTGAGTCCAACAGGATTCTTGGAGTGGACAGATGAAGTGTTGAGGGACACTATGTGTAAGGAATCCCTTGATAATGGCATAACGGTATTCAAGAAATCTGACACACAATGGCCATTTGGTTCATCCAATATATTGAAAGTGACAAATACAAGAGAGGGCATACACAACATATGTGGTTAGGCAGTTAATAGAGCTTTTGGTGAGGTATGTAGACCCATTTGAGTGAGAGGAAAAACGGTTGTCAACCTTAATGTGTTTGCACATGAGGCACCTGGACCTACCACATCTATGGTTACAATTGGGTACCAAACAGTTTTTCCCAAATGTATCATATTCTGCTAGGAGCCAGTGTGTTTTGATTTTTCTGGCCCTACGAAACACTACCAGTGCTGATTTTGTGAGTTGACTTTTGAGATGTGGGTCACAGAAAAAAACATTCCAATATCGATTCAAAATTTGAGTAACTTTGCACCACTCTTCGCGGAGTCGTTGGCACTTTTTCCAAGGCTACAGTGACCTTTTTTGTTGAGATGTTTATTTTTAGATTGTTCCAAAAGTACTGATCTCTCCATTGCTCTCACTTGAGTATAGGATTTATGGACTAGTTCTGTATCATATCCCTTCTGGGCAAAATTGCTCATAATTTGACGTGACTGTTCTTCAAAAGTTTGGTCAGATGAGCAGTTCCACTTGAGCTTATTAAATTGGCTCAGGGGTATATTGCGAATCCACTTTGGGTGGTGGCTACTAGCCCCAAGCAAGTAGCTATTAACCGCCACCTCCTTGAAGTGTACCCTAGTCTGTATAACTGAGTCAGCGTCAACTGTGAGCAGGAGGTCCAGAAAAACTCTCTTGGAGCTAATTTGATAAGTAAATTTGAATCCTAAATTGTTGTTGTTAAATTCAGCTAGGGTTTGTCGAGGTCATCTCCATCTCCATCCCAGATGATCAATATGTCATCACTTTAGCGGCCATAGTATACTAGGCCCGCCCCCAGCTGTGCATTGGTTCAGATGTAATTGGCTTCCCAAAACCCCATAAAGAGGTTAGCATAGCTGGGAGCGAACCTGATACCCAGGCCGTACCAAAGGTCTGGAGATAGAAGATGTTATCGAACAAAATAGATGTCATCGAACAGAACAGAGAGACTCCAATGAAAAAAAAAACCCAATAACATTTTATTTACACATAACCACAATGAAATCTAATAAGTGAACTACTATATACATATGTGAATAAAATCCTCAATGGTGAGCAATGGTATGGCGTATGAGCAATATGTACACCACAATGATGTGCACATATAGCACACTAAGGTGTGTATGTGTGTTCCGTTGTGTGCCAGGATACCGATGAACAAAGTGTTGTGATACATAAATGTTCCAGCTTCTGTAGAAATGGATGACAATGTTGCCACAGAGTGGTGAAGTATCAATCAGGTCTGTATGGAAGCAGAACTAATACACAATGTATCTATACCACTGGCAGTAGGAAATTAGCATATCAGACTATAAGGAGCACACATGCAGCTTGACAGTAGTAGGTGATCTAGTATTTATGCAGTGAGATTGCTCACTCCTCTGATGCAATCATAGCTTACTCGTTATAAATCTGATGGTATGAGGATCAATAGTTCAATGTATATGCATACAGATACAAACTTAACTCATCCAAAACCTTAACTCAGGAACATCTGCAAGTTCTGTCAAAGGGTTTATAATTTTGTCCAACAAGCAAATTGGATGTTTTTAAATGTGTGAAAGACTTTAATCTATTCCTGAGGAAACTTGTGTTACATATATTTTTTTAATAGAAGGCAACAGTTCCTTAATTGCAACACACCTTTCGAAAATTACCATGTACCATGTGATGGCAGCCATTTTTTTTAAAGACGTTGAAATCATCTTTAAGGGATTATGTCATATCCTCTTTTTTTTAAAATGGCTGCCATCATATGGTACAGTACTTCAAACAATTGGATAGTGAGATATATCATGTGGTACACTCACAATCCGATTGGTTGAAGTACCATGTGATGGCAGCCATTTAAAAACAGGATGTGACATTATCCCTTAAAGATGTCACATCCTTTAAAAAAAATGGAAGATGTCACCTGGTACTTCAAGTAATCGGATTGTGGATGTACCATGTGATGCCTTACATGGTATATCTCACAATCCGATTGGTTACAGTACCATGTGATGGCTGCCACTTTTTTTAAGGGTGTGACGTACCTCCCTTGAAGATGACAGTGAAAACAAAGAAAACCCTGGCGCCAAAAGTTCATTGGATAATCCTGTACTCCTCAGGGGATCAGGTTTTAAAACTTTTGTGATTTTCACCTCTGGAAATATATGATCCCAGGTGATGTCACATCCCTGTATACAATAATAGACCATCAACAGGGATGTGAGGCCATCCGAAGGGAGTTCGAGGAAGACAACACCTTATCCTCTGCCCTTAAGGCCTTCTTGATGGATGGGATTAGATTTATATTAACACACAATCATTTTTGTTACAATTTACAGTATTATTTGCAGATATGTGGTACCGCCATGGGCACGAGGTTTGCCCCAAGTTATGCAAACCTTTTTATGGGGCAATGGGAGAAGGAGGCCATTTGGAACAACTGCCCATTTGGTGCAAACCTCGTGCTATGGCGGCGCTACATAGATGGATCCCCTGAGGAGTACAGGATTATCCAATGAACTTTTGGCGCCAGGTTTTTCTTTGTTTTCACTTTCACTTTCTCTGTCAGTACTGACAGTATTACTAGGCAGCCTTTATATATATATATTTTGCAATTGTCACACTGGTGTTTTAGTCTTTAGCGCTTGTGCACATTTTATCTTTTTCCCTTGAAGATGACGTCACATCCTTAAGAAAAAGAACCATGTCACATGGTACAGCATCCAATTGGATTGGAACTGTACCACTGTACTTATATAAGGCCTGTCCCGTCTCATTTGACCTTAAGAAGCTGACGAGACAACATCCGCCTACAGTACCATGTGATGGCTGCCAATTTTTTTAAGGGTGTGACGTACCTCCCTTGAAGATGACGTCACATCCTTAAGAAAAAGAACAATGTCACATGGTACAGCATCCAATTGGATTGGAACTGTACCACTGTACTTATATAAGGCCTGTCCCGTCTCATTTGACCTTAAGAAGCTGACGAGACAACATCCGCCTATTGGATTACAATGGACAGATGAAGATAAAAAAGACTATGAAGAAGAAGATTAAGAAGAAGAAGGACTTACCTGCTGTTAATCATTGTGTCGAGTGTCAAGAGTTCCTGCTGTTACTGCTGGACTAAGAATTGAAGGGTGAAGACGTCAAAAGTAAGAAAAACATTGATTGTATTTTTTTTTACTTGCTTTTTTATGCTTGGTTTTTGGTATTGTGTTTTTTTCATTCTTGATTTTTGTTATTGTGTTTTTTTGATGATTGATTTTTGTTATTGTGTTTTATTTGGTACTTGACTTTTGTTATTATGGCTATTTTGGTGATGTTTTTTCTTTTTGTGTTTTTTTTTGCTGATTTTTTTTATTTGTGTTTTTTTTTTGCTGATTGTTCTTTTTGTTTGTTGTGTATTTTTGGAGCTGTTTTTTTAGGTTGCTCATTGACTGCCATAGTGGCAAATCATACCCATATTATATGGGCATGATGTACCACTGTGCAAATCAATGGGTATAAGGTGGGGTAAATGCAACTTTTATTTACTTTATGCTGGCTGGATAATGTTTTATTTTTAATGGTTAAATGTGCTATTATCCAGATCTGGATAATAGTAATTTTGCCCATTATTGTATTGTATGTGTTGAGGGGGGTTGTTCGGGGTAGTAGGGTTGTTGTGTTTTTTTAATGTTTCTTGGGGGTAGAGGGATTGGGTGAAGGGGTATTTGCCCCAAGGGTGGGTGATTAGGCCTCTCGGGTGGGTAGTGGTTAAACCCTTCATTACCATAGCGGTTACCACTGTTATGGTAGTGAAGGGGTTAACTCCTCCTGCAACCTTCTCAGCAGGCCTTACCACCCACACTGGGGCAACCACCCCCTTCATCTACATCCTCCACCCCAATTAACAGGGTACTCAGGTTTAACCCCTTCATTGCCTCAGCAGCTATCCTCTAAGGAAATGAAGTTGTTTTTATTTAACTTTGAATACTAGTGTGCGGGCGCAGGTGGTCTCTTGAGGTGAACCGCATTGATTTCAGCCTCGGGGAACCCCTGCTTCCTGAGTAACAGGCCCCGTTATGGGGTGCCATTATCTCCTGCACGTTTGAATCTCCTTTGTCACGTGACAGGGACATGTAAATGCATAGGAGATACTAACACCCCATACCGGGGCCTGTATCTCGGGAAGCAGCGGGTCCCCGGACTTGACATGAATGCTGGTCAGCTCCGGAGACACCCTGCTCCCATACACTAAAGTAGTATTAAAATGTAAATAAAAACACTGCGATCGCCTGTGAGAGCTGTGCAGGGAGAGGCGGCTCTCTCTGTGCAGCTCTCTATGCTGCTCTTACAGACGGCGAGAAGATTGCAAAGGGGAGAACTTTGAGAGAGGCTGAGTTCACATTGCTGCTACGCCAAGCGATATTGGCATTTTCCTACCTCACGGTTTGAGATGGTTTCAGATTCTTTCTGAATACCGTGATAACATAAATGATAAACCGTTCAGTGGGAACATGCCACATCGTTCGAGATGGCAGCAAAGTTATCAAACCTACTAGAATAGGCCCCGCTTTATAAAAACAGTTTATTTTAATTTTTATATTTATTTGCATTGCTTTATATTAGTTGTCCTGCTTGCACTTTATGTTGAATTGGTCATTGATATTGGTTGCTCAGCAACTAGAGACTGCTAAAGGTGCTGGAAAACATTGAAAGCTAAGGCCTGATGAAGTCACATGTCACAGTGACAAAACGCGTTGGGTTGCATTACTGATGTCATCACTTTACGGAGGAAACTCAGCTGGAGAAGTATAGAGTACTTTTTTTACTCTTAGCGTTTGTTTGAGTGCTCTTTCGCAGCATCCTAGGAACTGGCTTTGCTTGCAACGAATTGCATTAATCTTCTATCTGATCTCCTGTGGACTATTCGGAGCCCTACTTGACACGTTGATTTTTCTGATTTAGTGGATCAGCTTTCTGCTGCTTATGTTAGCTGGTGAAAGAAAAAAGAGAAAGAGCACAAAACGCCCATAGAGAAGTACAGTTTTAGTAAAAAAGATATAAAAAAAACACATATGGTTTTGCACTCACATGGTGTCCATAAATAAACGTCTTCACACTTTTAAGGGAAAGTGTAGCGCCCATTCAGAGGGTCCTGTCTGGTCCTGTAGTATCTGGATCCTTATGTCTGTTTGCTGCTGTGTACTCACTCAGTGCAGTTGGTGTTCCTGTCTGAAATCTCCAAGAGACCCTTCATGCTCTTTACACTGGTATCCATTTCACATTGGACTTATATCTTTTCTTTTTGATGTTTTGAAGGACAGGTACATCATGCTAATTTACTTATTGAGTGCACTTTATTGTTTTTTGTTCACTTTCTTCGCAAGTTCACTTATTTATGTTTATTTAATTTAAGTTTTTGCAACTACCATGTTTTAGTCATCACATATTTAAGTGGGTTCACTTTATTCTTATTATCTTGTTATTTAATATGTCCTATAGTTGTCAATGACCCGTTTTCTGTTTTTATCCGAACATTTCCCGATTTGTATTCCTGGGCACACCCAGCTCATGCCGCATGATTTCATCTAACTTTCCCGCGTTAAGACGCGTGTTTACTAGTGTTTTTATCAGGTGTTGTAGTCTTAAAATGTAAAAATCTAAGTAATTTGAAGATTAACGCTACGAGTTCATTCTGTATAGTGTACATGGGAAAGAAGTCCTTTCTGAGGCTCCTTAGCCGTACACAAATCCTCTAACTGTAAAAGATTACGGGTGTGATTGGCGGCATTCACGGAAGAATAACAAGTGAATGCCGCATGAAATACAGCAGAGTTCACGAAAACGGCTCCGTGAAATATTCAGATAACGGCCGCTGCATCTGTAGTATCCCCCCAGATATTCCCACTGCAGGTACCTAACTTCTCCTCTGGTGCGGTCAGTGGGGGGCAAGGGGGTCAACTGCAGATCAGAGCCTCCTGCACTTCTCCATGTGCTCCATGCACAGGACGCTCCCTGCCTCCCGATGACTATGCCTCCTCTGATGATGCGATCACCTGGTGTCAGAGGAAGTTGAGCCAGCAGGAGAGAGGGCATCTGCTGTACATGGATAATGGGTTAAGGAGAGAAATACTCAAAGTAGAAAAAATGTTTCGACACTTCAGGCATACGAGGTGGAGCAGCAGTTTTGATCAATCAAACCACACAAGTTTCAGGGGACGGGCAGAATCAAACCCCCTGCCCCCAATCTTGCTCATCTCTAAAATGAAGAACTTTAATGCTAGTCACTTAACATGTATTACAACCTACAACAAATCAGGAGAACCTTAATAAGACATAAAACATTGCATTAAATAAATATACATTAAATAAATGTAAATAATGCCAGACTTTCAAAAACGTAAGCTTGTAGGGGTCCGTGTTAAAATGAATTTGAAGCAAAATGTAATAGTGTGCTCATTAGCATGTCATTTCCCAGAATCCCTTGCTGAAGCGGAAGAACTGTATGCTAAGAGATAATGGTGAAAAGCAGGGTTGCAGACCTGTGTGAAGCATGTGAATGTGCTCACAAGTGATATTTTTATTTGCCAAAAACGGTTTTGAAATACTCATAGTTCAAAATGGAAAACTCAAATTTTAACCGTTAACCGCAATAAGCGGTGAAAAAAGCAAGCAAGGGGATGCTATAAAGCAATGCCCCCATTCCCACACATGAAAAGACCCCACAAACAGGGGGTAACCAGGGGGGGAAAAGGTGAGCAGGGGATAAACAGACACACCCAGTGGAACAAAAGCATTGATCAATGTAAGTGCTAACAGCAATATAAACAGAAAACAGCTGTGAACAATTACTAGCTACCAAATGTCCATGATAAGGGGGGGCTAAGTATCAGGCACTATGACCCTTCTTCAGAACCATTCCCACCTAGAAGTCATACTTCCCTTTTAGATGATTTGAAGATCATCGGGAAGCGCAAAGTCATGTAAAACAGAAACACATTTCCTGATGGTGCAGTATTGTGATGTAGATAAATAAAAATTTTAAAGTGCGGTGTGCTAAGTACTCACAAGTGTATGGTGAGTGTTGTTCCCATAAAGGTATCTTTCAGGGACAGCCCGTCTACCCGTGGTAGAGGTGGGTCAGTGTATCTAGGTGGATACTGAGGACCTTAGGTAAAAAATGAGGAAACAGACATAGTGCAGACTGTACGAAATATCTATTAAAATTGGTAAGTGGATGTACAATACACTCACAATGTATAAAAGAATAACAAGCGTTTAGATCACATATTGGATCTCTGTGCACAGCAAGAGCAGCTGTGCACAGGAGATCCAATATGTGATCTAAACGCTTGTTATTCTTTTATAACGACCCCCCCTCTGGGTTAAGCGGCATTCACACACCACATGCAGTACCTATCACCTGAGATCAGACTCCAAAAGACTATTCATGGTCCCAAGACTCAACAAAGTATCCGGACGTTCCTCCTTCTCCTTCCGTGCACCCCAAAACTGGAACAACCTACCAGAGCTCTCATATCCACCACAGCTTAAGTTCTTTCAAATCTAAGGCTGTCTCACATTTAATCTGGTCTGTAACTGTTTCATAAGTCTCATAATATATATTTTCTTTAACTGTGCATGCATGTCTTGTATATAAATGTATACCTTGTTCATTTATGTAACTGTATTTGTAACCATGTATTATTGTTTTACTCTGTGCCCAGGACATACTTGAAAACGAGAGGTAACTCTCAATGTATTACTTCCTGGTAAAATATTTTATAAATAAATAAATAATTCACATGTTTGTATTAGTATCACCTTAATTATTTTATATGCACTTGTTTATATAGGAATATAATTTTAGAGCGCCACATTGATATATATTTTTCCAATTTCCCTTTTAGATGATTGTCTGGTTTGTCCAAAAGAATAGTGTACATGTTCAGAGGTGAGGGGCTGTGTGATCCATCATCTCACCGATCTCTACTGCCATCCAGCATCCGCCGATCTCTACTGTCATCCAGCATTCGCCGATCTCTACTGCCATCCAGCATCCTCTGATCTCTACTGCCATCCAGCATCGCCCGATCTCTACTGCCATCCAGCATCCGCCGATCTCTACTGCCATCCAGCATCCTCTGATCTCTACTGCCATCCAGCATCCGCCGATCTCTACTGCCATCCAGCATCCTCTGATCTCTACTGCCATCCAGCATCCGCCGTTTACTGCCATCAGCATCCGCCGATCTCTACTGCCATCCAGCATCCTCTGATCTCTACTGCCATCCAGCATCCTCTGATCTCTACTGCCATCCAGCATCCTCTGATCTCTACTGCCATCCAGCATCCTCTGATCTCTCTTCTCCAGATCCTCTGATCTTACTGCCATCCAGCATCCGCCGATCTCTAATGCCATCCAGCATCCTCTGATCTCTATGCCACCAGCATCCGCCGATCTTATTGCCATCCAGCACTAAACAAATACAAATTAAAACATCCCCAAGGATCTCTACAGTGTGAAACATACAAAATGTCAAACCAATACTGTAGTCCTAAATCAATATGTAATGAAAACAAAATATTGCTACTCAGGGAGGGAAAAAAGGGAATCAACTCCTGAGATATATAAGACCGGCCGGTCAAAAAATTATTATTATTACAACAGCTGTATGCTGTGAACTGCTAACTGCCAATAATGGTAATTGCCAAACAGTACCACCTAGGTCACCAAGTAAGCAATAATAACATAGGTCACCACTGATAAGTGAAAAAATCATTGTGTATACTTGCAGATCATCATGGAAATAATGTCCTTGTTGTGAAATCCTATGGTATGAAAAGCAAAGATCTGTAATATTGTTGCAGAGAGAGTTCACAGCCGATAAGGGAGATCTAAGGGATACACACAAGGACAAGCCCATATATATATATATATATATATCCAATAAAGAATATCACTTGTGAGCACATTCACATGTCTTATGCAGGTCTGCAACACTGCCTTTCAACCATTATCACCTAGCATACAGGACTTCTACTGCAGCAAGGGATTTCTGGGAAACGACATGCAAATGAGCACACAATGTGTACCTTTTGCCTGAAAGACCATTTACATGGAGCCATATAAGCAAATGCAATGCTGTACACACAGCTTTTAAGCCAGCTTTTAAGCACAGCATGGGATTAGATGCAAAGCAGCCAGTCAAACCACTCACAGTGGGCTCCATGTAAATGGTCTTTCAGGCAAAAGGTGAACAGTGTGTGCTCATTTGCATGTTGTTTCCCAGAATCCCTTGCTGCAGTGGAAGCCCTGTGCTAGGTGATAATGGTTGAAAGGCAGGTTTGCAGACCTGCCTAAGACACAAGTGATATTCTTTATTGGCTGCATGCTAACGGTGGAGGTTTTTTGTTGAATTTTCACCCACCATAACTTTAATGTAATTATATGGTAAACCTACCCAGCCTTGAAAATGGCAAAGCCAGTATAAACCAACCTCACACTGATGAGACCCATTAAGGTTGAAAACATGTCTGTGAGTGGTTTGACTGCTTTGCATCTAATCCCATGCTGTGCTTAAAGCAGGTGTGTGTACAGCATTGCATTTGCTTATATAGGCCTCCATGTAAATGGTCTTCAGGCAAAAGGTGACACATTGTGTGCTCATTTGCATGTCGTTTCCTAGAATCCCTTGCTGCAGTGGAAGCCTTGTGGCTAAGTGATAAAGGTTGAAAGGCAGTGTTGCAGACGTGCCTAAGACATGTGAATGTGCTCACAAGTAATATTCTTTATTGGCATATGCTAACGGTGGAGTTTTTTTTGTTGCCTTTTTCCCACCATAACATAAATGTATGTGTGTGTGTATATATATATATGTATATATACTGTATATATTATGTATGGTGTATATAGATTGTGAGCTCTTCAGGGCAGGGACTCCTGTTCCTAAGTGTCACTTATATGTCTGGTGCAATTCTTCCCATCATGTGTTATTTGTATTATTTGTTATTTATATGATTGTCACACGTATTACTGCTGTGAAGCGTATTGACAATAATGGTGCTATGTAAATAAAGAATATACATACAAAAGACTGATGTTAGCTCAACAATCGTAATGAAAAAGATGGGCACAACTGTCTTCAGGCAAAATATTATCATTATTAAGACATGATTGCAGAAACCAAACATTTCAGCTGCTACAGGACACACAACCTTCATCAATGCCTTGACATTGAATACTGTTTTGTTTTTGAAAAAAAATTTTTTTTTGTTTTAAGTATTTATTCAGTTTAGACAGGAGAGGAAAGTACATCATCATCTTGAGTACAGATTACAGTATATATGATTCAAATACATAGTTCACTAATACAGATACAAATATAATGGTTATCCGCAATTATCTGAGCATTTCCTTCTCATTGCTATTAATTTGGACTTTATTTTTAAAGATATTGTAAATAAATTAAAAAAAAAACAACGATTTTTGAATGAGTGTCGTATGGTTCTAATCCTCAGATAAGGAAATCCTTGTATCACTACATCTTATTTGATGTTATGCTCCTTAACAAGCTGTTGTATGCTGGTATTACAAGAGACATCATAGAGTTTATGAACGCTACTTCACTTCAATAAAGATTACATTATTTACTTAAGTGATTGTACTGCTTCTTTATTGGTCATGTCACTGTTCAGTGAAATAATTGTAATCGCGCTATTCTCTTCTAGAATAAATTAGTCAGTTTAGCAGACATGTAGCAGTCTACTGCCATTGATCAGTAACTAAAGGCATAAAACCATATTTCAGCTAGGAAACTAAACAGATGAGCCATATTACCAAGACAGTTTTACAAGTTCATTTGACGAGCCCTTTTGCAAATTCTAATTTCTTCCAGTGTATTTAGTTGCGTGTCGTATATCCTAATTTAGGAAAAGGAATACTAGGATATTTGAATTAAAATAGATATTGAAATAACGGATAATGGAATGATCCTCTTGGGAAGGTAAGATGACCGCTGTGCTGGATGTATGGGAAAGAAATAAAAGTCTCCGTCTAAAAGTAAATAAAACATAATCCATTATTAAGAATCCTATTATCCATGCATAGGCAAAGGATCTTAAGGTCTACTGCAGGGGGTGGTCAACCTGGCTGGGAGCTGGAGCTAGAAGATAGCAGTGCCAGTGAGGGAGTAGCTCAGTAGTAAAGACACTGATGGCACTGAGAGTTTGAAGCAGGGGAGCCTGGTTCAATTCCTGGTGTCGGCTCCTTGTGACCTGGGCAAATCACTTCACTCCCTGTGCCTCAGGCACAAAATATAGATTGTAAGCTTCACAGGGCAGGGACTTGTGCCTGCAACAGCGCTACGTAAAACTAGCAGCGCTATACAAGAACATGTTATTATTATTATTATTATTATTATTATTATATTATTATTATATTATTATTGTCAAAGGGTCCAATAATTCACATTAAAGTCTCATTAATATCTGTGGTGCACTGACAGAGCATAACCTTATCGTATCAGTGTATAGTGCCAACAGGTTATAATCTGTGTCAGGTGTATATGTCAGTGTATAGTGCGAGAACAACCTGATGGCACTATACCTGACAGGGCATAACCTGACCGGCACTATACACTGACAGGGCATAACCTGACGCCACTATACACTGACACAGGTTTATAACCTGACACAGAGTACAAGTGGGAGGGGAAAGAAGGGTTATGCAGTGGGGGATAGGGGGTGACACATGGGGGGCAGTGGGAACAAGAAGGGCATGGGGGACACGAGGGGCTGATGATGCAGATGGGTGACAGGGGGAGGCAGTTGGATACCAAAGGGGCAGGGGGTGACAGGGGGGCAGTGGGTAGAAATGCAAATTACAGGGAAAAGGGGGGAAATTGGGGTGACAGAGGAATGAGTTGGAGGGACAGGGTGCAGTTCGGGGTGACAGTTGGTGACAGGGAGACAAGGAAATGATGGGGGTATGGGTGGACAGAGGGTGATGGGGCAGTGGGGGACAAGGAAATGACATGGGAAAAGGGGGCAGTGGGATTGTGTGTGACAGGGGGCATGGGGAAAAGGGGGGTGGTGATGGGGGAGGCAGTTGGGTTCAGATGGACAGGGGATGATGGTGGTGGTAAGGGTGGACAAGCGAATTTACAGTGGAAAAGGGGGCAATGTGGATGACAGGGAGAAAGGGGAAGGCAGTGTGGGACCAAGGTGATAGGTGGGTGATTGTTCCTACTTCACAATCCAGTCTCCACATTCAGCACCACATGGAGCTCCTCAGCAGGAGTGTGCACACTCACTATACCCTGTGCTGCTTGGAAGCGCCCGAACAAGAAATATTGCTGCACACCAATAAGGGAAAAATATCTATACTTGTATTCACGGTGATTCTGGTTCAGGGAATCCCTGTCTGCACTCCAAGTCTCAGCAATCAGATAAGAGACAGGACACAACGGATTTCGCAAAAAAAAACCTAACCTATTTATTGGGCAAGTAACGACGTTTAGGCAGACACAGCTGCCTTTCCCAAGTTTGGCTGGCACACTTGAGAAAAGCAGCTGTCTGCCGAAACGTCGTTACTTGGCCCAATAAATAGGTTAGGTTTTTTTTGCAGAAAATCGTTGTGCCCTGCTTCTTATCTGATGGCTTAGGAGCCCACATGAGTCGCAGTTCCATAGGAGCTCAGAAGAGGATTAGCTGGTTAGGGGGGCGCTCTGGCTTCTCCTCTTCCATGTCTCTATGGTTCTCTCTGCAATGTCTGCAGTCGGAGCCAAGGAACATTGATTTTTTTCTTTACAACTCATGTATGCCTTTTTCTTCCTCCACGCTTCAGGGGTGAACTAAAGTATAAAGGGCCGTGGGTTAGTCACCCCTGGTCTCAGTATAGAAAGGTGTGCTATATGATTGTCTCCTAGCTGTAAAATGTAGTCAAAAATGGGGTACAAAAAACAGCACCAGATTTAACAACGCCATTTGATTTTTAAAAGACATTATAATACATTTCTGCATTCTTTACATCAATTTTACCCCACTTTTGCAACCGGAGACTTTAATAATTAGTCCTTGTGCTTAGCCCTTGTTTCCGCATCTTATTTACCCTCAGCTAACGGCAGTCACATAAAGGGAACGGAGACCACTGAAATGTTGTGTTTTCTTGCCACTATGCTGTAGTACAAACAACACAGAATATGCCATAAAATTGGGCCTGAAACAGGGATGAAGGCTCAGTATCCTTGCATGTGATTGCATTCAGGAACATTCTTGACTTATTGGTATTGCACGTGTAGCCCATATTAACCCACCCCTAAGTGAGGATTGGGGTGGGGGTGTGTGTATGCTCTTTTTGCTACTATGGAGCTAGTCAGCCTGTAGGTAACAGGAGGGCTGATGGCTCCACGGTGGTTGTGGGAGGAGAAAAGAACAAAGGACAGGAAGTACAGTTTACATTGGTCTCACTTGGTGCAACTTCTCCAGCCAGCAGGATTCTCCGTGGATATTCGGGAGGATGGGCCCACACTGACACTCCTCCTACACAGAGACAGGAATACACAGCATGATCTTTTCTGGGTATTTTATTGGCAGTCAGCTCAAAGTGGCAGAGAACAAGCATCTCTTATCTCTTGATCATATCAGCTTTCTTTCTCTCAAATAGAGGATCAGGCAAGCATACCTACCTCAAAGCAGACATCATGGAGCGGTTGGGGAGGGAGAGGCTCTCCTGTGTTGACGAACTTCTTCCTTGAACACCTCATCAATCCAACAACATTGGGGGAGGATGTCACAATTTAGTATCTTTGGGGTAGTGTCCTATCTAACTCTTACTCATAGCAAGCCAGAGCTGGATACAGATTGGCCCACACACTACAGGGGGGCTTTCCAACCAATATCCACCCCTCAGATTGACATCCTCAGAAGTTGTCGGCCACCGCCCTTGGAATACTGATTACATCATCAAAGGCTGTAAACACCAAACAGGCCTCTAAAGAAGGAAGTAACCTTTCCACTGCTGCACTAACAGGATGAAGAGAACCCCAAGGACCAATAGATAAGACCAGTTAGTAATGCGGAAGGCATATGTTATCACGTTTTAAGGATGAAGGATGTGGAAGACGGTCCCACACAATCTTTCTTGTCAAGACACGAGAGATTCAGAAGGATACTGAAGAAAGAAAGAAAGAAAGGAGGATGCCACCATTAGGGAAGAGTAAGAAGAAACAAGAGTGTAAAGAAGAGATGTGGGACCGAACGAGAAGCAAGTAGGAGGATCAATAAGTGGGTAATATTGAGGAATGCGGTATTTATTCTTACAGGTTCATGTTCCCCAGGGACGTCAAACAAATTCAGGCATGCTCAGAATATAAATACACCAAATTCTGTGCTCCTCACAAATTGGATGCAATTTATTAGGGCAATCTCTACATTTTGATCCTCAATCAGTATAACAAGGGAGCATTTAGTTGCATATATTTGATTTTGATTAAAAAAAATGATTCAAGCCTGAGCGATGAAGCGGGGCGGGTGTGATTAGGGGCCAATCTTTCTGCTTCGACCGCCACTATGGCTGACGTCCCCATTGTGCTGCTTTTTGCGCCCGAGCCGCGCTCAACAGCCGGTCCGGGACAAAAAGGAGGGAATTCTATCCCCGATATTCCCTAGTAGATTAAATCTTTGTTCATCCGAGACATCAAGCGCGTTCCTCACTGCCTACCCTTTCTTTGTTTCTCATCGCTCCATGTTCTTGAATTATGTACCGTGCGCGGGAATCGGACGAGGCGACGCGGGGAAGGAGCCAGGAAAAGAATAAAGAAAAGACGAAAGCATGAGACAAAAGGGGTCATGAGAGATGCGGAGGGCAGTCGTGGCAGGAACTAGACGAGCGGGAACTCGCGAATGGGACGGAGGAGCGTGATCCATTTAGTAGAGTACCATTATGGACTGTATAACTTTCTCATTCAGAAACAAAAAAGGCAAATTTTGCATGATTCGACAACTTTGTGAACATTTTTCACATCACTGAAAGGACTTACAATAAATGGATTAGAGTTTTTCAATAAAGGAATGGAAAGAGTAGACTGTAGGAGGAGAAAAGGGAGACCGTGGGAAGGACACCCGGGATAATGCCGAGGAGGGCGACAGAAAGGGATCTGACTATTGGAGGTGGATATGAGATATAAACAGGGGCAGGGCTGATGTAGTAATTACCGAGTGGGTGATGATGCTGATATAGTAATGAGGCCCGGGGTCCAGAGTATTGTTTGAACGCCCGGGCTTGGGAAGCATGTAGTTCCCGACCTCTGTCAGACGTAGGCATAGTGTCCGACTGTGACTCGCGCCCAAAGAAGGGATACATATTATACACAGACGACTTGGTAAATTTATGCACATTAGCGGCATATTTGTCACCTGATGCTGTCTGAACCTATCTTCCACCAGAGTGGAACATATATCTGGAAAGGTAGGGAAGGAGTGTGCTGAGGAGTTGTCACTTTTTTTGAGTTACCTACGGAAACCCCTGCTGGGTCTCTGGGGTGGGCTTTCAGTCTGACGACCATTCATTATCGACGCAAAAGTGAAAGCTTGGAAAGGGGGAAACCCACCAAA